>JAPMOR010091803.1:34706-68771 GCA_026543865.1 Argiope aurantia | reverse complement strand
AGAGAGAGAGAGAGAAGTCTCGTGATTGCTTCAAACCAGTTGAGACTGGTTAATGACTTAAATTAATTAATACAAATAATGGCTTAAAAATAATAATGTTCTCACATGATAACTTGAAATTTGAGATAGAAGATTTCATTAAAATTTTTTTAAAATCTTATTTATTAATTTATTTCGAAAAATCAGTGAATACTTTTTAGTAAAATTTTCTTAAAGCATCAATGGTTAAAAAAAAACCACCAGTGGATTGGTCTCCCGTAATATTTCTTGAATACTCCACAATAAATGCCTTATCCTCTTCTTCCTCATAAAATTGGAGCCTTGCGTATGGGCACAAATATGTTGCATAACAATGATAAGAATTAATAAATATAGAATTTTGGCTTGAATCAAGCTTTTTTTACTGAATCTTTCCAGAGAATACGTATTTTGGATGCCCTTTTCCTAACTTATTCATACCAAATTTTGACTTGAAACTACAGTTGTAGTAACAAGATAACATACCGAATTTTGTTGATTATTTCATTGCTTTTACGCGCTTCATGCATTGTGTGTTTTTGTTCATTTATGAATTACTGCGCATGTATTTGAAAGAACAGACCGACAGACGATCAACCACTAGATATATTTCGTTCAAAATCTGATATTTATCTACATTTTAAATGTTAAATAGATTTAAGAAATTCTATTCATATAGCTTAATTTGTTTTGCATTTATTGAGTTTACTTGTACTGGATTAGCCAGACAGACAGTATTCAGTATTCCACTGTATGGATTTTATTCAAAAGTTCTAAAATAATCTACAAATTTGGTAAATTAAATTAAATTATCCAGCTCAATATATTTTTGAATTATCGTGTTAACAAACATAATTCCAAAAATATGCATTTCGTGTTCGGAAAAGTTAGAAATACATAGATTTGCCACGAATTTTCGAACGATTACAATATTTCGTTCAAAAGAAATTAAAAATTTTATACAGGAATTTTTTCTGATACCGGATGTAATTTAGTAATGGATCGTTGCCATTTGATTCCTCACAAATCTTTGTGTTAAAAGATAAATCTTTTGCAAATATTCACATATTATATCGAGATAAATTTTAAAAAATCATTCTAAAGAATATTTTAAAATAAATATTCTTTCGTCTTTCATTTCATTCATTGTTTTGAATTTGGCAAAATTGTTCATTGTGTTAAGAAGCTTTTAAATGAATATTGAAATTTAATTATCTGCCATTTATATTTAAAATATTAAAAATTAAATTAAAGATAATGTTTCCTAGTAATGTGAAATCACAAGTCTGTGAACATGTTTTTATTTTATTCACATCTTCCTGGTGAACAATGGATTTAGCGCTATAGAACAGCATTTATGATTATGGTTTCTCACAAAACAACTAAACATAATTTTAAATTTGTTCATTCATTTCACTAAACCCAATGCATTAAAGAATGAAATTTTTAAAAACATTTTCTTTTGACTAAAAAGCTAATATTTATTTTATGATTTTGGTGTCTCATAAAATGACTAAACATGTTTTTTAATTGTTTATTCATTTTACAAACCAATGTTTTAAACATTTTTTAAACTAAATATCTAATATTTATAGTATGATTTTTAGCGTCTCATAAAATAACAAAACATATTTTTAAAAATTGTTTGTTTATTTTACTAATCCACATATTGAAGAATGAAATTCTTTTTAACATTTTCTTTTAACTAAAAATGTGAAATTTATTTTATGATTACTGAGTCTTATAAAATGACTAAACTTATTTTTAAAATTGTTTTTTCATTTTTCTATCCAATGCGTTGAGAAACAAAATTCTTTTTAACATTTACTATTAACTAAAAATAAAATATTTATCTTATGATTGCGGCATCTCATGAAATGACTATTTTTAAAATTGTTCATTCATTTTTACTGAATTGTGTATTAAAGATTTAAATTATTTTTAACATTTTCTTTTAACTTCAAAATCTGAAAATCTTTTATAATTTTTATATACCACAAATTGTTTAATGATGCGAACATTTAACTGCCTCAACATTAATATTTAATCAAAAGAATGGAACCATGTTCACGTATAAAACATTTTAAAATAATTAAACTGGCAGACGATTTTTATAATGTAGTGTAAAATAGCATTGAATAACTGTGAATTAGCATCTCAATAAAAATATTCAATGTTTTTTTCTCATATGACATAAAACAGTTTCAACCAGTGGAAAAGTTGGTATATTTTTCCATGCTTGTCCTACTGTCCTTAAAATGCTGTGTTCCAATTCCAAAATATCTAGAGCATTGTTTGAATATCTTATTTACAAAAGAATACGAAGAAATATTATTTGGAATCCTTTTTATCGAAACATTGCATAAAATCTAGAACTGAGATCTGCATTTGAATAGAATATAGTCCGTGATAAAAATTCGACAGGAAATTGAATGGCTAGCTAACTATAAATTGTTGCCACTGAAAAAGTCTTGCAGTCAAATAAAATCCATTTCTGATTGCCAACATCTGCATTGGAAACGAAGAAATCGCCTTACTTTTCTTCATAAATATTTATTTAAAAAGAGTTCCGACCGCTTTTGAGACAGAATAACGATGCATTTGTTATTTTGAAAGAGATTTATAACAGATGCAATTGTTATAGTTAAACTCGGCAAAGAGCATTTATTCCTTTTCCTTTTGGGGAATTTGAGTTTCTTTTTTTTTTTTTTTTTTTTTTTTTTTTTTTACAAAACTCATTATCGAACAATCTTTTCTGAAGAATATAAGTAGAAAATCAGTATATTTCTTATAATTGAAATTTTAAAATTTCATTAAGTACAATTTATTATAAATCTCTTCACATTACAATAGAACATGTATTTAATACACTTTTCAAAGTTATGCTGAGAAATAATTACTGTATATTTCATAAGACATTATTTAACTAGATTCATTTCATATAGAAGAAATTTTAGAAATTATTTTTTATTTCGCGGTTTATAACAGATTGGAATTTTTCACAGATATTTATGCTTGTTAGAAAAGCAGTATTTGATTTTCTCCAAAAAATTAATGGATGAAACGTTGAAATGTAATGAAAAATTGATCCCGTACAAGAGGCGACATCTGGTAGAAAATTATGGAAAACATTTATTAAACGAATCCATAATAGGTTTGAAGAATTAATTATGAATCATTAGTAATAATAAAGTAAAAAAATAATAAATATAAAATTGTTTTAATAAATACGATATTATTAATATAGTTGAAAATAAAATATAAGTTCTTTTTTCATAAATATAGAGATACAAGTAAAACTACAAACGAAACTGCAGTCAAAAATTTGAGATCTTTTTTTTATTGCAATGCGTTTCAATAAAAATTTAAATTTATTAAAGTTATTAAAGAGAACTATGTCTTATTTCAATTATATGATAATTTTCACTGAAAAGTAAATATAGAAATATAATTGTCATGCAACACATAATTGTAACGTAAAAAAAAATCTCTAAGTTTGGCAATTCAAGAAGATTCTTATGTTGAAAAGGCTGAAAACAAATTTTCCGTGAATGTTTCAGATTTCATAATAATTTCTGTTACTACGGCAGAAAAGAAATATATGAATACTACAAAATTTCATTGTAATTCTGCATCTGGCAGTCATATTTGAAGTAATCATTTCATAGTCTGGTATGGAATCGATATTTTGACAGAAACAAAACTTACAAAATGCTACTACTTTTAAACTCATGAGGATTCGTATGTTGAGGTGGATGAAAAACAAATTTTCCGCTAATGTTTCAGATTTCATAACAGTTACTGCTTTACTATGTGTGTACTACAAAATTTCATAGCCATTTGTCATCTGGTATCCGTATTTGAAGCAATCATGTTCATCATCTGATGTGGAATCAAATCTTTGGTAAAAACATTTTAACTAACAATATGCTACCTCTTAAACTCAGAAAAATTCCTAAGCAGAGAAGACTGAAAATAAGCGTTTTGTGAATGTTTCAGCTTTCATAATAGTTATAGCGTGACAGGAGAAAATATTACCTCGCGCACTACGGATTTTAAGAAAAATTTAATCATCTGCTGACCATATTTGAAGATAATTTCTTTCGAAAATTGTCTTCCCCCATACTTTTCTTAAAAAGTATTTTCATCCATTTTTAAAGGTTACTATTATAGTTAGCTCTAAATAGAATAACTGTAATTATCGGCTTTTTGTATATTCTTGCTATGGTTGTAAAATAAAAAAATATATCCATCAAGCTCAATATTATATAATGATATTTTATTTGACAAGAAAGCCTGAAATCCACACCAAAACTTTATTCTTAAAATTCAACATGCAAACAGAAAATTTTTAGTAAACAACTAGTGCAGCATAAACCATTAAAAAAACTGGCTGCTAATCAATCTTTCAAAGTGAAAATGAATTAGACTTTGTTTATTCTGTCTCTCACCTGTTTGTAATTTCTTAGAATGGACAAAAAAGTCACTAGAAAGCTATAACATTATGTTTCTAATTGACAAAAATCCCAATAATTTTAGGAACCTACGTTCCCTTCCCACCTCTAAAATCTCCAAATTAGTCACCTATTCGCCAAATGGTCATCAAGTTTGTCCATTCAGAAGCCATTAAATATCCGTAATGTTTTTTTCCTTACTATGAGACTGACTGCACAAGGAAGCAACATTAAGGAGTCCTAACAGTATTTAAAAAATATCATAATAATTGTAAATTAAAATGAATAAAACGAAGATTACAGTGCTTCAAACTAATATATTTTGAAAAGCGTTCCATGTTCATTCAATTGTAATGAAATATTTTTGGAAAGCAGTGCAGTTATCCATTGTTATTTAAATTATATTATGTATAAAATTTGTTAAATGCATCTTAAAAGCACACATGCAATATACGAGGTGTTCACTTCAGCGAGGTTTAATAGCTTATTTCAAAATCCCTTAAATAAACTAATATTTATTATTTGAAAAATGGTTTAAATGATTTAAAATAAATATTTTAAGTTGTTTGAGCCAGTAAAGTTACTAGTTGGAAACTGCGATTTTTAATTGTTTTAATTGTTTATATAACCTTCTAGTCTAATAGTCATAATAAGCAGTATATTTTTAATACACTAACATTTCAAACAAAGATGTTTTATAAGTCGGTGAATAGCATACCGCAGATTAACAGAAGATTTTCTTCATGGCCATTAAAATGATTTAAATTAGAGTAAAATTAGGAAATTAAAAAGTATATATAACACGGTTGGTTTTTAGAATCAAAATGATGCATGGTTTTTTTTATTTAAAACGTTAGTGTATTGAGAATTTTACTAAACTTAACTAATATAATAGCAGGACTGAATGCATATTGTTATGAATCATTAATATTTCTTCCCCCGCGTTTTTAGATATATAATAAGGAAGACAGCGCTACAAACATTTTGAAAGCTGCTGAATGGATGCTAGTTTAATGACTCGAGAAAGACGACTTGGTGATAAATTTGGCAACCACTGTTGTCTTTCTAGACAGAAACGAATATTTTCAAACTACTGCATGTTTGGTGATATTACGATTATGAACTAAGATACTATATCCTTCTAGAAGCTTCTTTACCCTATCATGAAAGCTATAATAGTTCGAGAGACAGAGTTGAAGTGGATAGTTCAGAGAATAATTTCTGGGGTTGTTGATATCCAGCGAGTTATCCCTGAACCTTCCATACCATTATAAATAATTTATAACGCCGTTTAGTGCTGCTTGTGTGTTCTTGATTTCTATAGTGCTATCGGTTGTGTTTCAGTAACTATATTTTCGTTCTTTGCTATGAAATAAATCGCAATAGTCTGTTACTGAATTTATTAGAACTTTCAACATACATTCACTGAACGGATTTTCAGTAATAATATTTAGATTTCACTATTTATTTTTTGGACTCAACAGTAATGTTTCAATTAATTTCGTAACCTTCTCAAAAGACATAATTATCCA
This sequence comes from Argiope aurantia, assembly GCA_026543865.1. Lineage (NCBI taxonomy): Eukaryota > Metazoa > Arthropoda > Arachnida > Araneae > Araneidae > Argiope > Argiope aurantia. The sequence continues at coordinate 62,767 of JAPMOR010091803.1, read as the reverse complement.
CGTCATTTAGAGTATTTTAAATTGCATGTATTTATCCGTCCATAAAAACAAAGTATGGCGCAACAATTAGAATGTATGAAACATATCACTTTTAAAGTGAAAACAAATTTTATTGAATTGCGTTCAAGAAATTATAAGTTTCTATTACATTCGATATAGCTTTCAATAACTGCCACACAATACTTGATACAAATTGCAATTATTTGATAAAATGGAAAACATTATAAATTAAAAGTTAATCATAAAATATATACTATCATAAAGATATGCATTAAATCTCATAATTATTGCTGAAGTAAAATTTTAATTCAATCCGATGAGAATTTTGAATTATGTTAAAATAAAAGAAGATGCTAAGATAAGATATGGCAGCAAAAACCAATAATTTACTTTTTTTTTTTTTTGAGAAAATGGCATTATAAATTTTAAATTGAACAAATTTTATTATTGAAAAAGGAGAATTTTGATTAATTTTTAAAAGGGACCCATAACTGCATTTTCATTCTTATTATCACGACATCTATTAAGTTATTGTATTAATGTCCCATAAGAAATATGACGAAGTCTAGAATAGAGTTATTTAATCTGTCATTACTGAATATATTTTAATTATATGTACTAATTAAAATATATTATTCAGAAAAAATTTAATTTAAAACATACCTTTTTCTTTAGGAGGTTGAAGATTGTCATAGTCTTGGGGATTCGGAGGCAAAACGGTGTCAAATTCTAAAATTTCTGACCTGAAATGAAAATATTTTTCCCAAGATAAATGAAGAGAAAATTTTGAAAGATATAATTAAAAAAAAGACTAATGTGTTAGAGCAATAATGATTTTGAGTTATATCAGTATACACTTTTATAACACAAACTAAATTATAAAATTAATTAAAATTTTTATTATATAAAATAGTTAAAATGAGTTTCGAATTTAAAATTCAGTATATTACAGCAAGATAATTTTTGAGACTTAATTCGTATGTATTTCCCTCAATTTCAAAAATACAATCTTAACCCTTAAATGCATATCAATATAGATCTGCATCATATGATTAAAACCTTATATCTATTTATGTAGCAATTATTGCATAGTGCTTTTTAAATTTTAATTTTACCAAAGCCACTTTATCTGTGTCACTTAAATAGAATCTTGGACAGTTTATTTCTTTATCTGTGATTATTGTTGTCACGCTACCTGAGTACAATTTCATTTCGGCGATTGTTACAAATGTTTATTATTTATATAAAAAGTAATTAAAACAAACAGGAAAAATTATTTTCGGATAGGAACAACCAAAGAAAAGCGAATAATATATTATATTTGCATGTACTGATAAATTTATGCAAGAAAATTGCATCTTTTTTTATGATGGAAAAATACATCAATATGCAAAATCAGTTCACAAAATCTAGAGGGTCATTTCGCTCTTTGCTGTCTATGGATGTACGAAAAGATGGTCATTGACCTATATTTTCAAACAGATTGAGGAGTAAAATTCCACTACGTAAAGGTACCGCACAATAGTCATGCAACAAATGCAATATTCCTTTCTGTTTGAATGCTAAAAATAATAGTTTCATGAATTTTCGTCTTTTGTAATATTATGAGAGAAATATTATGTCATTGTACCCAGTGTATTTGTAGAATATAAGATGTGATTGTTCATGATTATGTAGAAATACATCAATATGCTGTATTTTTTCTTTGAAATTAAAAAAAAAGTCTTGCGTGGGGTATTTTTTGTATCTTTCCTAGTAACTAAATCCATTTCTGTTGATTTCAAATTTTATTTATTAAAAATAAAAATATGCATGTAAGGGTTAATCATAGCAGTGTTACTGTCCACACGAAAAATGTATTATCCATTTAATGAGTATTGAACAAAGAGTTAAATTAAAATTGGATTAAACTGGTGCGTGTTATTCTTGATATCGTCGTAAGCCGCATCCTGCAAGCGCAGTAAACTAATCAAATGTAAATATTTATTATAAAATATAGTAACTATACATTTTTTTCAAAATTAGATATGCTTTTTAAACTTAGAAAAATTCTTTTGCTTGTAAAATTAAAATTATTAAAAAATTTAATTTTTTAATACCTAAATGTTTTTTGTACAATGATGTGCTCTTATGTCATCTAAAGAAATATTAAAAATCCAGTTATATTTTAGTTAAAAAATATAATTAGAATTTTAAAAAAACAATTTCATAACGCGTCACTACTACCCAGGAATGTGCCCCTAAGTGCGAAATTTTCCAACAGACTCCAGAAATGCCAAATGAATTTGATCAAGGGGGAAAAGCATTACTCCATATTGATTTAACGTCTACTATCAAAGCTTATCATTAGAGGAGTATTACTTGTCTCAGTTTTTTAATCATTACATTGATAAATGTAATAAACAATGGTGGTATTGGATTTGAACAATAGGAGACATTGGATTTGAAAAAGCTATTTTTTTATATTAAAATGTTTTCGTGGGTTTATTTTTGCTTTAAATGCCCCCAAAAAATGTAGACCATAGTTTCAATCACTGTAACTTAAGATACTAGAATAGCGATGTACCAATTATGGTACAGGTTATTAAGATCCGAAATTTCTAAGAAAAGCGTATTCTCCAACCACAAAGTATCGCCATCTATTAGCAAAGTGAAGAAGATGCATTGAGGATGTATTTTTCAATAACTATCTCTTTTTTCACATTATCATGAATAATTTGATTTGAAATCAACTAAGAAGATATTGGCTAAGTCTTTTTCTCTAAGTTTATTTCACTTTTGTTAAAAGCAACTGAACAAAGAAAATTTAAATTTTTAACAAATGAAGTGTATCTTACCTTAAAACTTTTAGAAGTGTCGTCATATGTATAAAAAGAGAAAAAGCATGTCTGATTTTCAACATTAAAACCATATCGAACGCTAGTTTTCAGGATCATTGATCTGCAAAGGGAATGTAAGATCATAACACAAAATCTGACAAAATAAGCGTTCGAACAATAATATATCAAAAGCTTTTAAGGCAGTAAATAAAAGTTATTTCAGTAACTATAAACATATTATATCAGTTATAAGATATTATATTTTTATATAATAATATAATATCAGTTAATTAAACATTAGGTATTATCTAAGAAAACATATCTAGGAATGTTAAAATTGTCAAGAAATTAGAATTTGGAATTTTAATGAATATTGACATTTCAGGGATACGAAAGAAGCATTTTTGAGATTATATCATTGTGCTGATGATTACTTAAAAGCATATGCAGTTGGATTGATAAAATTTATATGTCATCATTGAAAATAGTTTTAAAAAATTTCAACGAAATTTTCCTTGAATCTGCGAATTGAAACTGTTTCTTTACAGTAATACATATCAACAGCATTTAATATATATGTTTCTTGTCTTCAATCAAACATATAATAAATTTGAATTTTCTTCTCTGACTGCAACGTTCTTTTAGCATGTCTTTACCTTTAACTTTACCGGCGTCCTGGCATAAGGGAAGCACGTCTTCCCCGTGATCTGGGCTGACCTCGATTTCGAGTCCCGGTTCGGGCATGGTTGTTCTTCACCTGTGTTCGATCTGTGAGATGTGTTAATGTCCCCCCTCCCCTTGCAAAAAGGGATTGTGCAAACGAATGTGTGCGTCATTTTAATGTGAATGAAATGCATGAATGAAGTCCGGCCCGTAAAAAGATTGTGATGCATGAATAGCTAAGACGTACTCCTGGCCCTAGATGGCGCTAGTCAAAACAAGAGATTCTCTCTCGGCTTAAAATCGCTGATTTTTTTAGCATGCTTATCTATGACAAATGCCATAGACACAAACAACCTTTCTCCTTGACTGTTTACAGTGGAACTGAATTTTGATCTTTGTTTTTAATATCAGGACGATATTAGGAATTTTATTCATATTGCTTGTTACATTTTCGAATAATTGTTTTCATATTGACAGCAATTTACTTTCTTGCTCAAATAGTTTCATGGTAAGGAAGATAATTTTACAGATAACTTTCTAACTAACATTAAATTGTTGCCTGCTCAATGACTTCCTCAGGCATCGACACCCATCCGGTGACATTCGACAAATTTTCGAAATTTGATAACAAAAAACAAAAACAGTCTTTGCAGGAACTATAAAAAGCGAAGACGCACATACGAGGGTTTCATTGCAAGTCAAACCAGCCGAGAAAGAATATTGAAACTAAATCTCTCTTTGCAGTATTGATCTTTTGCGTATTCCCTTTGAGTGCTTTGTTTCTATTCTTAACGATTTTTTAATTGCGAGTTTGTATGTATACGCTTAAGTTGTTTGACTACGTGTGTTTTCATGCGTATTTATTGAAGAAAAATCATCGTTATTGAGCCTGTTACAGTTTTAATCATACTGGTTCGCAACAATACACAATCATTTCGACAAAATTCGATATTAGATGGGAGGCAATTCAATGCAAATGTAGATTTCTGATGATAAATTTATGCATCGGATATATTCTATGCTTGCCGTATCATACTTGTAAGCCCATAGAATAAAGGATAGACAGTAGAAAAATGTATATAAATTTGGTGTAAATATTGCATACCAGACATCATTTGGTTGCATCACTATGTTTTTGAATTGTAGTATTCACTAACAGAGTTATAAATACAAAAACTATTTCTTTTGAAAATGGAATTATGTATTTACTTTTCATTCACATTTTTTATGTATAACACTCAATGAGAATACGTTTTTCAATGCAGTTAGAACTTAGTATTAAATTCTCTTTTAAATTATTTAAATTTTGATTCCTTAATCAAAGTTCCAGGGTAAGGATTCAATAACAAACTTATGATATAGAGAACATATGGTAATCTATGAGGAACTATAACAAAGTTCTGGTCAGGAATTAAAGGGGAAAAAATAGATTTATGGGTATTATTATATTTAGAATAAAAACACTGAATTAAAGAATAAAATTAAAAGAAAACAATTAAAATAAAAATGAAAATGAAATCTACGATTGATAATTTCAAGTTATCATCTGAGAACATTATTATTTTTAAGTCATTACTTGTCTTAATTAATTTAAGTCATTAACCAGTTTAAATCGGTTTGAAACAATCGCGAGGTTTCATTTTCAATTTTCCTAGCTGGCAAACAAAGTTTTGGAGTTCGACCGATTTTGAGATGAGAAAAAAAATATTAAAAAAAATAGATTTTTGTAAATATTGACGTATGCGTAATATGATTGTATCGTGATTGTTTTTAACTGGTTCAAACTGGTTAATGACTTAAATTGATAAAGACAATTCATAAGAATTCAGAGAATAAATAATTTGGAAATCAAGTTGTAACTTTAGTTGGCGATAAATCGCCAAATGTGGCAACTTCTGTATTATTTTCTAATAAACCTAAAAGCGAAAAATTGATACTTCAAAAGCGATAAGTAGCCAATTTGTTGCCTACGCATTTTGAGGCTTCAAAATCCTCAAACCAAAATAACATCATGTTCTCACATGATAAAAAAAAATAGTTTGAAATTAAAAACTTTTAAGCTTGAATTCGAAATTTTTTGACGGTTGAAATATTTTATACGATATCTGATATGCATGAACGATATCATATATGCATATCTGATATGCATATCAGATATTGTTTATATGCACTGATATGCATCTGATATCTGTCATACATCTGATATGTATGACAGAATAATTTTGGACGTATGTGCAGAAATACCAAAGTCAGCAGAGAATAAAATATTACAAAATACTTAAATTCTATGATTTTCGACCTCAAGTTATAAGTGGCATTCTTATGGAAAAAATATATGAAAAGTCCGAAAAGACAAAACACACAAGACTTAATTTAGTTAAATACCATCATAAATCGACTCAAATGATTGCTGTCTCTTACGAATTATGTAATTCAAAAGTGTTCTCATTATTAATAAAGCTCTCTTCCATGTAACCGATGTTTGCATTCATTTCTATTAATTTAGGTTTAATTACTGTGATTTAATGACATTCCAATTCGTAAAATTCTTGTGGAAATTGAATTATTGATCTCTGAGTTTACTTCTTTCAAATTGGCTTTGGAGATTTATATCAATTGAGAAACAAAATAAACCGTCTATTGCTAACATTGAAGAGCAGTTGAAATTTACATTGGATGGATATTTGCTAGGCATTTGCTGAAAATATTTGGTTTCCCAAACAGTTTACTTCTATTAATGTTTAGTGGAGATGGAATTTTGCCTGTGATTGATGATGAAGTCACGTCTGAAATGAGTGTAATGAACTGAAAATCAATTGAAGTTCATAATCAGATTAATTTGTATAAAATTTCTTCCTCGTTTAAACTGACTTGGAATCTAATTTATGATATCTGTATTAGATAACCTCATTACCAATAAATTCGCATCCTGTCGTTCTGTATTTGAATATCTCGTTTCCCTTTCTACATACAATACATATTATCCACAATATAAAGAAATTCTGCTAATAAATGTAAAATTACATCGTTAATTTTTATTTAATAACGATGTTAAATGCGATGTTATCATTAGCTCTGACATTCATACTAGAATTTTGTTAATTTGACTGAAATGTTTGATATAAATTTAATAAAATTGATTGGTTATAAATTATTATGAAATTAAGTGATTGTATACTTTTGCCTTGTAGTTTCTAGCTACATTTTGTATCTTTATGATAATTACAAAAATAATAATAAGATTACAAGAATTTTCATGACATTTAGAATTTCAATATAAAATTCCCTCGTATCGAATGACGCATTTAATGCTAAATAATCATTAAAGTAACGTTAGAATTTGAAATAAAATATTCATGTTTCATACTAATTATTTATGTTACATTATCCTCTTTTACAATAAATAAAATTCACAAATATATTCAGACTTTAAGAAAAATAAAATAATCCAGCGAAAACTTCCCAAATATTTATAAAATTTAGAAATGAATGATGCAGCCAAAAAAAATCGGATTTAAAATTGAAAAAATTATTTAAGATATGCTTAAATCATTGGAGCATGTAAATACTATGAAAAAATTTTTTAGAAATGTAAATCAAACTTATAAATAAATCTGAAAGACATAATTTCTGATTTATCTATCATTTCTATTAAGCTTGCATAGGTTAACTGAAGATTGAGCCTATATCTTCCGGCAATCTATGAGACTAGATTACAATGCCGAACACATTTGCGAGCTTAAATAATTAACGCTGTCTTGCATTACAGCTCAGTGAACATAACATTGTATATTTTGTGCTCGCTGTGAAGTTAATACAACACTCTCATGTGTCGCAGATTAAAGGGGTTGGGATTATGCCAGAACCCTCCCCCCCCCCTACTTACACCCAAACGATATTACCTGTCTCGTTATCCTCTATCTACATCTGATTAACAAATGCTGGATAATGAATTTGCATTAAAAGGTCACTGGTCTACGGATGTCATAAGAGCTAATTTTTAATGCTGGAATCTGTGTTTTTTTATGTTTTTGTAGACAAATTAGAAAATTTTGCCCACCTTTTATAAATGTACAGCAGCTGTAAATCAACAGCAGTTTCTGGCTAATTGAAATAATAATCATTATCTTTCTAAAATAAGAGAAAATTATTTATTCACACTTTTATATGTAATACATTTCATTTCCTTTATTTCATATTAACCGCCTCTGGCGACCAACAGTTTACCAGCAATATTTATTTGCTAGCAATATTAACCATATCTCTTATTAATTTAGTTTAGTTATATCAACGTCATGTTTTAACATTAGGGATACGTTGGGACGGATCTATTAATTTTGAACTCTGGCTCAGATGATGAGGATGAAACTTGAGCCGGCAGTCTCTTTTCCAACTTTTCGCACCACATCGAAAGGAGGACATTTTGCCTCGGTGGATTTAACGTGCACCAGACCTGCCTACACGCCCGTTCTTCGGTGTAATCGGGTCTCGAAACATCCGGTCCCGAAGTTGAGACTGTATCAACAGACCAACTCGGCCCCACCGTATCTTTTATACGTAATTTGATATTCATGTTTCTATCATGAAACATCTTTAAAGAATCATAAAAGATTTTAAAGTCCTAGTTGTTTAATAATAAGACATTTGTTTCGTTTATTTTGTAGATGAAACTTTCTAATGAAGTCGAGTCCCATGACATCATATGGCTACCAAAAATTTAATTACTAGAATTAGTTATTTAAACTTGCCCATTGTCTTTTGATGTAATATAACTTCATTTTCTAATCCATCATATGAAGTTCAGAGATATTAAAATGGCTTTTTTGGGCATTTCAACGAAATATTTAATAAGGAATTTGTTGTAGATGTCAGAATTGTATACAGTAGGAAAGTAAAATTGTAGAGATATAGAAAATGAGGCACATTTTTTTCCATATTATTAGATCATTAATTTATTGCCAATATTTAAGAAAGAATTGTTAATTATTTATTTACAAATCTATCAAGTAGATGGCGTTCATCAATATAAAGCAGGTAGAAATATATCTAAGTGTATTATAATTTTTCTAGAAAAGTAAAATAAGAAACATGTATCTGCAGATATGGACAATGTATATAGAGAAGTGTCAATGCTAGGAGTCGTACCATGGTACGTTCCAACATTGCCTTCACTCAACATGCAACTACTAAATTTCCTTTTACTCAGAAGATTATTTGTGAAATAACGAAATGCAGAGAACATAAGAAAAAAATACAGGTATAAAACATTAAAATTTAATAGAACAATAATTAAGTTAAAAAACAGAAATGAGACAAAATTAGGTACATGACCACTTGCCCTTTAATTTGAGAATTCCAGTTTTTTTAGTTTTTAAAGTGTAATAAAAATCATTTTAATACTTCATATTTCAAATATTTTTAAATGTGGGATATTAAATGTGATATTTATGTGAAAGCTATTTTTTGTGTGTCTTAAGTACTTCGGGCTTGCCAGTTCAGATATGTGACCTCAAATAAGAACAAGAAAGGTACACTTTTGTGGTTAAGGACACTGACAAATAAAACATCTAACGCAAAAATATTTTTATCTAAAATACAATTTTTTGTTATGTTAAAAAGGTTTCGCAGAGAACTTCCATATTACTTCATCGTTTTTCTTGGGAAAGTTATTTTCAACATTCGCAGTTCGAGAATGTCTTTGCGTCTGACTTAACAAGATAATCAGCAGCAAAACCTTTTTTTTCTGAGAAAAGAACAAAGCCACAAAAAGTAGAAGATGAAGCTTTTTTTTCCTTTTACAAGATACAATTTTCTGTAGGTGATAAAACAACCACGTTGGAAACATCTTGCTCTCATATTTCATGTTCCGTCTCCTAAAATAGCGTAAAAAATCATAAATTCTTGTCTCGCACAACACCACAGCATCCAGAAATCTAACAAGGCAGATGATACTGTATAAAAATATTGCCGTAAAAAACATCCTGTCTGCTTCCTGATATAAGGAATTTTTGTTTTGAAGTCATATTTTTTCTCCTGGAACGACGTTTATTTTTTTTAGTAAGTATTTTGGAAAAATTTCAAAATTATCTTTTCGCTTCAACATCACCCTTTTTATGTTCGATTTCTAACATTTATTGATGGTAGTATATATTTTTTCTCACGTTAAATATATCTGATGGCATACTTTTATTATATTTTTTACTTAGATAATTTTCTTCATAGAATATTTCGTGCGATTTGATCTAGTCGTCTAAAAGATCTATCACTATTGAATAACATGTTTTATCTCTTTCCAACTATTCGATATGTGAAATATTAGGGTAAAAATGAGCTAAAACACTTTATGAAATCAAAAAAGAAAACAGATTAATGCCTTTTTTTTATTGATATTTCGACCGATACTTTCCCGAGAATTTAAAATGGCTGGATGCCTTACCTCTCTTCCAATTCTATAAAATCTTTTCTAGACTAACATTTGTTTGTGAACCTGACAGCTAGAAAATGTAGCGGTTTTATAAAATAAAAGTGTATCAAATGTTTATACATACTGGGAAATAAAATTTTCTCCACGCGCAAAAAAAGAAGAGAATAAAAACACCCCATTGAAAATTGATAACTCGAAATCCATCTTTTAACAATGATTCTTTTAAAAATAAATATCAAAATAAATAGAAGAAAACATGTTTATAATCAAAAATGTGTATATGCCAATGAGTTGATTGTTTGGTTGACGATTTGTTTAATGTTACGCATGTCAAATAACGTAGGATGGAGATTCAGATAACGTAACACCATAGGGAAAATTAGTTATATTATGGAATTGTAGCTATCAATATGCGTCAACCATTGTGCCGCAAAGCATCTATAAGCGCAGAAGATATACTTACGAGTTACTATGTTAAACGAATTAATTTTTGCAAGAATGTCAAAAAAAAAATTGTTTTGTATATTCTTTTTTGAGTAATTCTTTTTGTAAATAACTGCCGTTTTTCGCTATTTTATATGTTTTTTTTTAGATTTTTTTTAATTAGTAGAATTTCGAAAACACTGAATCATGATCGTTTCTGTTATCGGCGCTTCTTTATTTAAATCTTTGCGCACAGGTTGATTTATAGGGTGCGACACTGGGTATGTTTTGTTAATACAAATAAATATCGATGAAAGTTTAAATTCCACCAATTTTCTAACCTCTAATTAGTATACCTCTCTAATAGTTCCCATTAGTCTTGAGATTGATAGTTCGATTTGGTCGCAAAGGCTATCGTAAAAACACTCTGTGGAGTATTCCGTATATCATGAAACATCTACAGGGAAACTTGTTGCTGTTTTACTCAAAACCCATCTTTAATACAACCTAAAATAGTAATAGAGTAAAATTTGATGCAGTACAACAATTTTGTAAGGGTTTTACAATGCTTTAAATGAGAATATATAAATGAATGACAATGATATAATGAATGACAATAATATAAAATCCCCCAAAGTCAGCTACATTAGAAGGAAATAAATTTCTCACTGGTTAGTAGATGATTATTTGAAAGATATGATTACGTCTATCAGAGAAAAAATTTCAATGATACTTGCATAAATATGACTCCAGGGTATAAAAACGTTTCTCCAAGAAGAAACATACATACAAATCACTGTTCTTATATGAAACGCTCCAAGAAACTGATAATCGAAATCGAAATAAACAGTATCCCAAAAATAAACCAAGATTTGAATTTCCACCATTTTCCAAGATTTGAATTTCCATTTGTTAGTAACCCTATTTAAAAGCATTTGACAATTCATACTTTAGGGTTAGTAAATATAGAGCTTTACACTATAGAACAACGTGCTAACGCAAGATTTGTATTATTTAAAAAACACAGTTTTTTTTTTAATTGGTATACTTTTATTGCAAAAGCAAACAATTTTTTGGAGAGTTCTTTCTGGTAGAACTGAAAGTAATTATACCGCAATCACCTGTTAGGAATATCATCAATATGAGTATAAAACAAGTATCAATCTTGCGAAAGATTTAGGTAAAACAAAGGTGAGAAGTAATAAAGATTGAAACAAGAAAATATATATTCCTCTTTCAACAATGAGGAATTCGTAAATAGTTTTGTCATTTAGGAGGTTTTATGAGTTCTTACATTTTATCTCGGGAATTTTTAACAAATTTATTGATTTATATGTTTGTTTAGTTGATTTCTTATTTTGTAGAATCTATAAAGTTTTAAAAGTTATACAAACTCCTGTATTTCCTAAGTGCAATGCATTTTAAGAAAATAAAAAGAAAGCTTAGAAAATTACATTTACAATTCAATTATTTTTACAATATATTTTGGTAACATATTCGATTAAGAAACTCCTTCACAGAATCTAATCTATATTTATTTTCACGTACAGGCGGCCACCCCACCACCACTTTAAAATATTGGTGAAATGCTGACAATTTTTAACATCATGTCCTTCAGTGTCTTAAGATTATCTGGCACCCTCAGAACTGTACTTAAGTCATCTTTTTTCCAACTTTTAAATACTTTCTTTATTTTCAGATATCTATGCATACCTTTAAATAATTATAAATAGTCCCAATTCCGTCAAAGATTTCCGTATTTTCTCACATTCTTCAAAATCTTTGGAAATATGCCGGGAATAATCTAATCTATAATGTAAATATTTTGAAAGATAAAAAAGGGAAATCTCTTTCAATCATAGAATTTGAATGAAATATAAAATAATAAAAATCTCTCATTTTGAAATTTTGAAATTTTCGTTTAGCAAGTAAGGTAGCCTGGCGATCTCAGTTTTGAGACCGGAAAGTTCCAGGTTCAAGATCCGAATACACCGAAGGATCATCGTGCAATAGAAGCTGGAACAGGTTAAATGCGTCGCAGCCAAATATCCTCCCGCAGGCGTGGTGCGGAATATTATAGCAGGGAGTGCCAGCTCAGGTGTCATCCTCGTCACCTAACCGATGTTCAAAATTACGAAATCGATCTCAAAATGGCCCTAGTGTTGCTTTTAGACGGGGCATCAATGTAACTAAACTAAACCCTTCCCTAAAATAAAACTGAAATTAAGTTTTTCGAAATCAATAAGGAATATATTTCAATTTTCCCACATTAAACAAGAATATGAGGTATTAAGTTTTTTACCAGTTGTGAACAAAATATAAAACTGTCCAATGCAAATCCCAAATATACATTTTTTTTTCTTATTGTAAAATTTGGAAAACTGAGAAGGTGTTGATGCTTGTTAAGCAACTCATATTCAAAGCTTAAGACTTATTTTTGCGAATCTCAAGCGCCGAAAGAAATATTTCCCTTTATTAAAGAAGTAATAACGATTCTAATTAAATCTTTCCTCATACATGAGGAAAAATTCCGTTTTTCATGTGAGAACAGACAACGAAAGCAAACTTCTTGTGAGTCAGGAAAATAATGAGGACACTGTGATTAATCTAAAGAATTTTTTCTTTGTTATTAAGAATTCTTCTCCAACCTTCTCGGAATAAAATATTATTTCTGAATTCTTTTCACTTTTAATTTTAAAGATTATTTATATAATTTTGAGTTAAGTAATGGAAGTGTAGATACGGCTTTTGATTGTATTTGAATTTAATTAATTACTCGAAACAAAATGAATATTGGATTATTGGGTTAAAATTTATTATTATAATTATTATAATCGAAATAAATTTTATGCTGTTTATTTGTTTGAATTCGAGAGAAATAAACTAATTTATCACAACAATTGACTTCAGAAATAAAATAAAAAAGTGAATAAATTGAAATAAAAAAAAGTTTTAAAAAAGCCATTTTCTCTTAGTGCTTGAAATTGTGGAAAGTAATTCGTCATCGAAATTCTAAATATTAATACAAAAATTATAAAGTTTTGTGATCCTGATATAAGTAATGTATTTAAATGGTTTTGCTGTAATATATTTCTTTATTACTTATTAATAAACTTTCTTTTTTAAAACGGTATATATTTATTGTTCTTAGCATCTAAAGTGCTTACTAGTTTTGCTTTGATACTCAGATTATTTATAAAAAGTTTATATTTCCTTTATACACTAATAAATATAGGCTTCTGAAATTATATTTATTTGTATTATTTTTTGTATCTAGTCTTTCATATATATTATATTAGTTATTATATTTATTACAATATAAAATAAAACATTATAAAATAAATAAAATATTCTGTTAAGTTAAAAGAGAGCAAATGTTCAAAAATTCAAATTTTCATAACATCAGGGAAATATTTATTCCCATGTTCCATTTAAACATCAACTTTCCCTGACGGGGTAGCGAAAAGTATGAGTACTTAGAAGTTGAGAGACAGTTAAGCAAGTTCTCGCTTCCCTGGTGTTAAAATAATTAACCTGCACTCTAATGACGAGATGCAACTCTTACGGGAGAGAGCTGCACTAATGTCGATATTAGGTTCTTGGTTTCAACATTAGTTCCGATGACGAGTTATTTATTACTTGGGAGACTTTGGCAGGAAAGTGATAAATCAGATTAGATTAGAAACATAAAGCAAATAGATATTTTTAAAAAGTTTTTTAAAACATTTTTTATTTATATATCAAAATTATTTTAAGATTTTCATCTTGTGTTAAATATTTATTGTTGTAAATATTATGAGAAATCAATTAATTCTCAAAATTACTGCAATATAGTGCCCTACTACAGAATAAAAATTACTTCAATTATTCGAACGACTATAATAGAGTTCTGATAATATTAAATTAGGATATTACCTTTTATTAAAGAATGCTATGCATATTTTCAGAATCTTATTGTATCAAGATGATTGGGAAAAATCTGATAACCAAATCCCCAATTTACAAACTTGAAACAAGTCATGTGAAGCAGAAGTTCTTAAATTGAGGATTTACCAAAAATCCATTTAAGTATAATTATAATTTTCTCAGATGAGTTCAACTGTAAAGCAATCAATAAATAAAATAAAAATAAAATAAAGTTAATCTTGAACCAAGGATATTAGGATAACATTTGCTAACAGTTAGTTTTATGTCAAGTTGAGACAATGAATTAATTAAACTTCTTTCTTATTTACTCACCAGTATATTACACAGTACGGGATCATTCTGGGGTAAATTGTAATTTACTTGAAATAGCTTCGAAACACAGAACAAAACGAAATCATTAGTATTAAAATTGCAGTATTTTACTAACTCCTTCCTCTGAGATAAAGACACGATAACAGAAACTTACTCATAATTTCGGAAGGATTGCTGAATCATGCTTATCGATTGCCATCTCAAATTCTAGTCCCAGAACAAACAATCACGCATATTTGAAATATTAATCTGGAAATTCCAGCTACTTAAACGGTTCATTTATTCGAATCGAAATACGATACTCCAAGAACAACGGTAGGAAAGGATTAAACTGAAAGATAATTTATTGATTTTTTAAACGCAGAATTCGTCGCAGAATAATGATATTCAAATCGTCTTGACCTGGAGAATTTGAAAATTAATAGTTTAACATAAGTTAGATGGGAAATATGTAGTAAGAAGATTATAAATCATTCATGAATTTACGAAAACAATCATTGAAAGCATGTAATTTAGAATGCCTTGTTTTTATTGAATATTAGTTTGAAAAGTAAATTCGAAAGCTAAATATTGACGAGAATATGTTACTCTTTATTTCATACATTCATATAGCATTTTGTTTTTGCATTGATAATTTAATTATTGTTTGTAAAATTAGTTTTCCTGTGCAAAAAGTCAATTTATCATAAGGTTAATTATAGCAATTATAACACCGAAAAAAATTGCAGTAAAATTTCGGTGCAATCCAATCACGCACATTTGGTTCTCCAATTCTAAAGCCGAAGAATACGCCTCTACTTCACCCTTCACAAATGTTCCTTTGCAAGAAAGGAGTAATTTTTTTTGTTCCCTGTTTTTCGGAATTTAATTATTTTATCGATTTTTTTTAGTTCTTTTACTCAGCGGAACACAATAATTGTTCAAGAGCTAAGAATAGTAAAAGCAAAAGAGTATAAACTTATTTTTCTGTAATTTAATAAATTTAATATATCAAGTAATAAAAATAATATTAATAAAAGTAATAGATTTAACTTTCCTCTTTAACATTTATATTTAATTATATGTGAACTTTATCCATTGTAACTCCGCGACATTGCAAATCGTTAAATAAACAAAACAAAAAAGAAATTCAGTTTAAATGCTTTGTGTTTTTTGTCCTAGAAATGTTATTTAGCCTGTAAAACTTAATCTACAGTTATGGTAATATCTTTTTACGAATTAAGTATATTTTAGTCAAGTTTTACTTTATTTAATAACATGCGAAGAGCAGGTATGAAGTCACTTAATTTAATCATATCAGATGGTTGTGAAGAATTTTTTGTTTTGTTGAAAAAGCAAAATAAATTTAATAAGGATTTTTAAATGTTTTTCAGTTTTTAGCTCAAAAAGACTCTTTTTTTGTATATAAATAACTTAACAAGTATTTAAAAAGACATTAATTCCATAATTAAGGGGTAAATAAAAATATTGAAAACATCCAAACCCGAGATTAATAGTAAACATAAACAGGGTATACGTTATGTGAATATAAGTGAGATGCGTGTGAGGTTAGTTCAGAATTTCTTTTTGACTAATAAAATATATTTTAATATTTAAATTTACTTATAAAACATTTTCTTTTAAACATATTTGTTTTATTTTACTAAGTTTATTGTTATATTAATAGTTTTTGGCGGAAATTATCAAGGATGACTTTTAGGAATTATCTTTTTCCTAAATTGTTTTGATCCAATAATTTTAATAATTTTATTGATTTAAAAATTATTTTACTTCTGTAATTACTATTTTGTCATTAAAGTTCTATTAATATATGCGAATAATTTACTTACACGAGTCCTTTTCATTACCTGCTCGAATAGTATCAACAAGATTATATTCATAACTAATCTTAATCTGTAATATCTTAAAACTTGGAGGTAGGGTTTCAGATATTAGCAAACACAAAAAAGGAAATTCGATTTATGAATATTCTGGTTTCGATTTTTGAACATTTTGGATTCGATTTATGAATATTTTGAATCCAAATTTAAAAACAGTATGGACATTTTTAATCCAATTTATGAATATTTTGAATCCAAATTTATGAACATTATGAACATTTTCGTTCCTATTTATGAAAGTTTTGGCTCAATAAATTTAAAGGCAATCGATAAATAAATAAGCATTGTTAATAAGTGAAATTATTGGATATTAAGATTTTTTTTTTCGTGTTTGTCAATGACATTTGGACTTACCAGTATTCTGCTAAACTAAATTGCAGAGATGCTGTCCTTAGAGTTGAACTTATCGTACTTCATGAAGTAAATTAAATATTTTTTTTCAAATCCAAATCGCTTTTCAATCCCTTTTCAGATCCAAAAGTAAAATTATTAGGGATGGAAGGAAGCCATTGTAGGTTATGAAAGACCAAATGAACGATCAAAAGACGCAGTCGAAATTGGCAACTCTATATCATACCCTCCAAAATTGGGTACCCAATCATCAGTAGCAATCTAAACAGATATGTCACATTTCACGTAATATCAGCAATTTATTAACGAATAGATATCTTCAAAGAATTTTAATTAGTTAAAACAATTATTTTCAAACATTATTTAAAATTATCTAACAGATATTTATTATTGACTAAATATATAAGTGAGATAGTTTTTAAAAAATAACATGATTTTATTGATCAAATAAATCACTGTTAGACAGGAGCACTTTTTTTCTTATTTAATTTTGCTTTTTTCTTTCTTGTATAAGTGGTGATAGATAAAGTATGATAATCGTTCCAAAATTTGAACTTATAATTTTGACGAATCTTTACGATGTAGATGTTCCTGAGTTCAGAAAACGTATTTTTGGGAAATGTCCTTCCGTCTATAGCAAAGATAACTCAAAAACGATTTGAGCTAGACTGCTGGAATTTGGTACAAGGTCTTTACACCAAAATTGCAAATTTCTATCAAAATTTGAGTAAAATACGCTCAGTGGAACCAAAAAAAATTAAAATAATTTTACATTCAAAATTCAAAAAGAAAGATAAAATGAATCCGGCCCGAAGACTTTCTCAAGGGTCACCCTTAGGCAAGAATTCAAACCAGGGATTTTTTCTGTGAAGGGTCTGACTCTCGTCCAACCAACTGACCCTTCGTGACCCGAAAATTCCAAAAATACGCTCAGTGGAAGTCCGTTTTTCCGGTTATTCGAATAGAAATTAATACATTAATTACAAAACAAAGAGAGCTAGATAGATAAAATTAGATGCACAGATTTAAAATCTATAGTATAGACACCTATCAAATGCTGAACCAAATATAACTACAGGGTGACTGTATGTCGGTCTGTACGAAAAATAAGTACGATAATTCAAAAACTCAATGATTTAAGTATATAAAATTTGGTATAGGATTTTATGACTACAACTACAATTTTGTGTTACATTTTTGTTTCAATCGGATAATAAAAATGAATTCAACATGGAAATTGGATTTTTGGATATTATTAACGCATGCCATGGATTAATCGCCAAATAACTCGCCAAGGATCTCATGAAACAGGAAATAAAAATACTAAATTCACTTCAAAAGTTAACAATATTTTCTCAATTATTGTACGCCAGTTCCAGGTAAGGCGTTTTCTAGCATGACACATTAATTACAGAGTTTGTGAGAAACTTTTAGAAGGATTACTCTCGCTGGTTTTAAGCCATCATGTTGTTGTTGTTGTTTCTTATGGCACTTGCCACCGACAACCCGCTGTTATGAAGACAGCGATTTAAGCCGGAGGGGGAGCCGGAGGGGAAGTTTTTATAGTAGCGCCAACTAGGGCCAAGAGTACGACTTTGCTACTCATGCATCCCTCATTCGCTTGCACAACCCCTTTTTACAGGATGGCACATTCACCCATCTCACAGACAGAACAACGGAAGAACAACCATGCCCAAACCGGAACTCGAACCCGCTACCCCTAAGCCAGGACGCCGGCTTAAGTCATCATTGTTCAATATTATAATAAACTCCTATATACCTTTTTGAAACGACGAGGGACTTCAGTGTTTTTGTATTCAT
The DNA here is from genome assembly GCA_026543865.1 of Argiope aurantia. Taxonomy (NCBI): domain Eukaryota; kingdom Metazoa; phylum Arthropoda; class Arachnida; order Araneae; family Araneidae; genus Argiope; species Argiope aurantia. The sequence continues at coordinate 44,147 of JAPMOR010091803.1, read as the reverse complement.
ACTGGAATAAGATTCCATTTTTTTTTCTAACCTTACTAATAATTCTTTAGAGCAAACTTGAATGAGGTTTAGGCAAAAAGTTTTTACGGCGTCTTTGTATCTTTTACAGTTTTCGGTATATATATTCGTTTTTCCGTAATTTTTCACTATACATCCGTAATTCCGTAGCTTTCACTTAATTTTCGTAGCTGCTGGAGAATATGCCATATACGGACAAAGTTGCGTAGTTCTTATCAAACACTTGTGAGAGATCATATTTGAGAGATGATAATGATCTGATCTTGAAGCAATATTAAAATATACAGAATTTTAAAAAATGTAATTAATTTTTTTTAAACCTTGCCCTCAATTAGCCTTTTTTCCATTACTAGGAACAGATAGAATATTATTTTATGTCCTTAGTATGTCTTTTTTATCTTTGTATCGCTAAAGGTTATGTCTCTCTGAATGTGAACATCGTAGCTGTAATGGGATTGGCATGTCACTTCACAATGCTTTAGCACGCATCCTCACAATTTCATGCCATATGAAGAACCCAGAAGCAAGCCACAGAAATAGATAGAAGTCAACAACTACGTTTTCTTCTGACTAAAAATTCGTAGGATGATTAATTGTATCAGTAAAAATAATGATATCTTCCTACTCTACTACCGACACATGTTCAATGACTAATGAAAGAAAAGTACCACAGATATTTTTTAAATCTATTATTTTAAGCTATTAAATTAAATTTTAATGTGCATTAAGTTCCTTTACTATTTTTAATCCGCCATTTTATGAGAAATCCAATAATCACTAAACTATTTTTTTATATTCATAACGTAGGGGCTTCGTTTCCTACGTTCCATTTTTTCGTCATAATTTTATCTGCTAGTACAATATAAATACTTACTGCGACGCAATAATAATTTTCATTAAGTACTTCAAACAATATTGGCAAAACAAACTTCAAGTATCATCGGTCAGATGGCTCGCTATCTACTAATCACAAACAGAATAAAACTCAATGTTTACATAATTTTTTAAAGATATAGGTCTATTTATTGTTATTCAAGATTCTTTTTTCACCTTTACAAAATAGAAAAATTGGTTAATTGATTACAATTTTTATTTACAATTTTTCTAGTTATATAAGTTTTTAATTTGTTTCTTCTTTCTGTAATTTTTTTTGTAAATATTCTGATTAAAATAAAATTCTTTTGTCGTGCGCATTAAATCGTTCGGTAATTAGAATCTTTAATTTTGCATGCTATAAGACATTTCTGTTTTGTACACTGTATCAAAAATTCTTGTTTTAATACATTTATTATTCATATTATAATATGCCCAAGAATTAAAAAAAACGATGCAATGTCACAAAAAAATACTCTCGGGTTTTTTAATTAAATTTAACAGAATTAAGATGAATCAATAAAAAGAAATTTAATAGTTAATAGTTTTTAAAGCGTGTGGAAGACAAAATATTTGTAAGCCATTGAAATTACAAAAGCATAATGCATATTTTAGTCACCAAAATTGATACATTGTTAGTACACTTTTATACAACAAAATCAATATCGTATATAACGAAAAGTCATACAAACAATGCTCTTTTCTATATTAATTTAATCAGATTCTTTCTATCTATTCTACCGTTCACACTTGAAATATTAGATGGAAAATTGTATTATTTAAACGATTCACTAAACTTATCGGGACGCAATTATCAATATAGAAGCTTTAGATAAAAGGAATTCCTAAATTCTCAAGATTCTCTGTGGAATATTGTTCAATAGTATTCAGATCGCGCTGTGTTAGAGAATTTGGAACCAATAGTTTCGTTATAGTTAGAAGAAAATACGTAGAAACAGAATAATAGAAGAGGCATGTGTTTGTGAAAGCATTCTTTGCTTATATAATTTCGTAATGTATTGTTTGTTGAAAGTATTAGTTTGGAAGATTTGAAACGAATCGGATATTGATATCAATGCTTTGTTCTATGCAATATTAACAGCGTTGTATTATTCCATTAAGATTTAACTATAGTAATCATTTCGGCAAACAGTATTTATGATTGAGTATGAGAAATAATTCTATGAAGACTTGAAATGAAGAGAATGTTGATATGAATGCTTCATAGCATAAATTAATAAATTAATTTCATCGCAATATTTTTTTTAAAAAAATATATGCTTCGTGACATGGGCATTAATTATTATTATATTAACATCTAATTATTAATTAAATGATTTATTAATTTAATTAACTTTTTGAAGGAAATTTAGTCACAAAAATCTAAAATGTAATTTATTTAAGGAAAAAGGGCATTCGCTTAAATGTTATTATAAATAAAATTTTAATAAGCAAAGTCATCAGCTGAATATTATAGATGAGTATTTTAAATGCTTCACATGAATTTTAATTAATTTAATTGTTTTGCAATTTGCATTTAGAAACTACTTCGTTTTGATAAATATGAATTATACTTGCGGAACTTAGATCTTATTTTTATGGCATTTATTTTCATGGTTAAAATTATTAATTATTTAAACAATTTGTTAATTCATTTAACTTTTTTCAAAGAGCTTTAACTTTATAAATATGGAATGTAATTTATTTAAATCAATAGTTTCTTTGAAATTTTCTCACATATGCATTAGTAAATATGTTATCCTTCCACATAAAATAATGGACTTTTGCGAGTGCCTTGCATTTCATTGGCAATGAATAATGGGTGCGATATAATGATCTTCGATGGGAATCTAAAAGTTTACTCAATCTATTCTATTACCCTTGGTGATTTATTCTTAGCTCTTAGCTAATAATATTCAAAAAATCGAATTTGTGTTTTAGACGTGTTTTTTCCAACCAATTGAAAAAAATGAACCGAAAACTACACATATAGTCAAGAATCCCCATACCAAATATGTTATATTTAAATCATTGCGTTTTTGAACTATCGCACTTACTTATTTCCGAAAGTAAATCTGCGTACGTTCAACCTGTAGTTCAATTTGGCTCAAATTCCAATTGGTATCTACTCCGTAAATGTTAAATATGTGTATAGAATTTTTATCCATATAGATCTTTTTATTTTCTAGTTATCTTGTTAACTTATATTCGAACAAACAGACAGACAAACTTCCTCTGAACAAATGTCGCTCAAAATTTGATAAAAAGCTATAAATTTGATGAAAAAAATTGTACACAAAATTTCATCCGTATAGCTGAAAGCGTTTTTGAATTAATTATCTTTGTCACAGACAAACACAATGCCAAAAATACGCCAACACAATGCCAAATATATTTTCAATACAGAACTATGTACATATGATGAAGCCATTGTTGAATTTGGCACAAAATTTTATAGTTGTCTATCTATAGATGTTAATTCTGTGTAGCAAATTTTATCTATATAGTTTTCTTCATTCTGTACTTAACGTATTAATCATATTTGAATAGCCGGACTAACGGACTTCCTCTGAACAGATTTTGAGTTATCTCTGTCATAGATCGAAATTTTTAAAAATATATTTTTCGAGCTCAAGGAGGTCTAAAATGTGAGATTCGCCAAAAGCTCAAATTCGAACTTTCTGACTATTACTATATTTTCTGCATGCTTTGTATACAAGAAATTAAAAAAAAGAAATGCGACTTCAATACTCATGATCACTATCATTTTCAAGAGAAATTCAATAACTGGTACGGTTTTTTAAAAAAAATCGTATATCAGTTGAAAGTTTATGGATACCTTGTTAATGGTCACCTGCCTTTTATGCAATGACCTTTCCTTTTCCAAGGGAAATCCCCGTCTTTGTTTCATCCTTAGAAAGGAGGGCTTTTGTAATTACTTGACAAACATTATTATTTCAGAAATTTTGTACAAATACATTTTCCTGGTGAAAATACAATACAATTTTTTTTTCCATTTTTATCAAAAGTTTCTTTATAATCAAGTATAAAATCTATTGTAGAGGTGTAAGTTGGTACAAAAACGTTAATATAAAGATTCTGTAATATTTAATGTGAATTATTATATGGTTTTAAAAGTAAAAATAATCATAATTAAGTATTTTAAAATGCATATTTTTGTTAGTGCCCTTAAAATAATATTTTATGAAAAACATAAGCATTAAATATAGATGTTGTCAAAAATATGGAGACCAAAAACATTTGTCTCAAATCTTTAGAAAAAGGGCTTTTTGAGACAAAATTCTAAAAATAGTATTATAAAGAAAGAGTTGAAATATTGGAAAACAAAATAACACTAAAAAGAAGCTAAGCCACAATAAATATATGAAATTCTCAAAATAATGAGATCATAAAATCAAATATGTATTTATATCAAAACTAAGGAACGTTCCCTCTTGCTCCCTTTCGCTGGCCAACCCCGAGGATATCTGATACTGTACGCGATATTCATCTGTTTTTAACTCCACTGGCAATTTGCTCAAAGCTGACAGCTTAATCTTGATGATAATGAGAAGACATATTTTTGATCGGCTTATTGCCGATTCAAAACTTAAAGCCATACTATGAGAACATTATTTACTTATTTTTCCAATATCTAAATATTGAATTAATGTTTCACATTTTACCGCCAACTTAGCAGCTTAAGGATCAATTTTTCTTTTCAAATTACCAGATTCTCGGTTGATCTTTCTTCGCGTTTTTTTCTTGATTTGATATCGCTGGACGCCCTATTACTTAAATAGGACACCCTATTATTTAAAAAAACAACCCAGGGTTAAAGAAGTGCATTGCTTCGATTTTAGACGATTGCCAAGAGACAAAAAATATCCATTACGCGAAAAAGGTAAACAAATCATAAAGTTATTCATTAGTGTTGCCACAAACAATGTATTTAAATGTAGAATAAATAAATAATATTGTTTCAAACTTATATACTGTTAATCAAAGATTTATTTTTCCTTTTTTTCCAACACTTTTCTCTCAAATGCATTATAAATAGTTACTACGATGAAATAATAATTCTCATTAAATATTTCAAACAATTCTGGCAAAACAAACCTCAAATGCCATGAGTCATTTGACTCGCTATCTACCAATCCCAAAGCGAATAAAACGCAATATAAACATTTTTATATAACAGATATATAAGTAATATAAATGAAATGTTATTTTTTTATAACAGATAGATAAAGACTATCATAAAAATTATCATATTCTTAATTTTGAATGAAAACTATGTATTAATTATATTATATTTTTAATCTGCATATGAAAATACAACTTATTATTCCATTTCCAACTGACAAATTAAGTGAACTAATTAACTTGCCATAATAATCTGAATTAAACCATGAATAATTTCAATTTACTTCCATTTTGCCCCATAAATTAGGTACCAATTAGTAAAACTGCTGTTAATACTAAATAATACACAGACATTCAAGACACGGAACCATTGGAATTATACCACTTTAATCAGCATACTATTCTATTGATTAAGAAAGCTCATAACAGCTTTAGATCTTTGTTCAAACTAATGGGTTGATGTCTTATCCAGGCATAACAGCGGGCGTTTAATCATTTTCTAATAACAACAAGTGCCTTTCGAACTAAGACACGTGATTCACTCGGAAGTCGGATGTCAGTCATGATGATTGTTTCAGTTTTAATTAAATTTGAAGACTGGCAACAACCGGAATATCTCGATTGTAGCGACATCTGGTTGTAAAGAGAGTAGTTTCATGATTAATAAATTAGAAGTGGCAGCATCGTTAATAATATTTTGCGAGGAAACTCTAACTTTAAAATTAAGTTATGTCGAGAATATAGAATTTTTTTTATTATTATTTAGAGCTGAAATGATATTCGTTATGGTAGCTTATGAATATCTTACGAGTTTATTCTAATCTCAGAACATACATATTAAAAACCCTGAATAATTAATTTGAAAAAAATTATGAAATGAAAGAATTTAGAAACATAGTCTGCTTGAGTGTAGTTAAAATTTTATATTTAGAATGAAAAAATGTCAATGCAAAATGAGAATATCATGGTGAATCTTTTCAAAAAATTTTAAATAAATAGTTAAAAAGGGATTATTCTCATGAACAAACATATCATAATAATATTAATAATATTCTTATAAAAGAGGAAAAATGCACTCAAATTATTTAACGTTCTTCTTTTTCCAGATATATTTATTGTTGATAACATAAGTTGAATAATTTACCAAATATAAGGATAACATATTTTTGAGGAATAGTCTGATAAGCTTTGTCCAAAGATTTAGAAAATACAAAATTGTTGGAAACATTAAAAAAAACTATAAGCTATACAACTTTAACTAAACATTTTTTTAAATTCTTTGTATCTTAAATTAATTTATCAGTAATTTTTCAATTTCGTTTTTGAATCATTAAATAAATTTCGTGGTTGAATAACACCAAAAAAAGAAAAGAAAATATATTTATTAATTAAAATAACATAGTTTCTTCAAAAAAATTAAATTATTTAAATTATTAATTAAAAAGTTTAATTAATAATAAAAATAATTATTAATTAATTGAGGGATGAATAATTACAATAAATTATAATTTATTAATAATTACATTAATTAATTATAATATTATTTTAATTCCTGATACTAGTTGCTATCTATTTCTTGTTGTTGAAATTACATTCTTCGAAAGAATAGAAATATTGTGAAGAAAAACGAACATATTAGGAAGATGTAAGCGTCATTATATCAGAACCTACAACTAACACCAGAAATTAAAAAAAAAATTTAAAAATCAGTATTACCTTCGTTTTCAATAACCAAAGTCGATGGTTTTGCCTAATATTAGTTGTTTATAAAGATTTACGTAATAAGAAGCAGAAAGTTTTTTCGTCGACCTGATGTCATTTCGGAGATGTTGTATTGAATTGAATAATAATCCCTCCTAAGGCATAATCTTCGTTTTTTGATGAAAAATCACATTTACAAACTTTATTTCGAGGCATTTAAAGTTTTCTACGATGTGAAAAGAGATGTTTGATTGCAATTCTTTATAAAGTAATTTTTGTAATAAGAAATCACATAAAACTCTTTCAATCAAATGATTGTTGCATTCTCCTTCTTATTGAACTAATTTTATAAGTACCAACAAATCAACTGAAGCACTCAAAACCTTCAAAACTGCCTGTGTAACAACACTCCATTACAGTCCAACCTTTCAAAATGTTAAAAATAAGGTCACGTAAAGTTTCCGCTTTGTTTGCATTGTTTGGGATTTTTTCCTTTTATTTTGAGCATTATTAGCAGAATTTGTTTCTTTATTTTTAATAACCTCTTAACAGATTCTTCTTAACCACTTCTTCGTTATTTTGCCTTTATAAGCCTGATGCGTCGGAGAACATTATATTAGCATGGTATTTTTGGAACAGAAGACATCTCGCCTTTCCAATTATTAGAGTTACTTTTACATGAGATTTAAGGGTCATAAATATGATTATTTTAGGAGTTTCTGAGTTTTCTGGGCATAAATGGATTCCATTTAATAAGGAGATCTGAAGTTCTTTGCGTTATTAGGTTGTTAATTAACTTAAAATTTGAATGAAATAATTTTTGAATCGTCGCAATTCAACTTTTTACTTTCTCGTATTCTTAGTATAGAAAAAATACAATAATTGCCAAAAAATTCGAACTCGACATTTTGATGAATCTCCACGCTTTTGAACTCCCTGAGAACACATATTTAGAAAATGTCTGTTTGTTAAAAAAAAAATTACTCAGAGAGGCTGTGGTGATGTTCATGTAGAGTGTTGTATAAAGCATTTCATCGCTATTAGAAAAATAAACTCTTTATTTCACTAAAAGCTATCGGAACATCACTGCTTAGCGCACATATACGTAGAACGGGGATTTCCCCGAAAGAAGTATTAACATAGATTGTATTGGGGAAAGTAGATAGGTAGCGCTTTAGAATGACATGAATGAAAGGTGGCGCTACGATCATTACAAGGCTTTGAGTTAGATGGTTGAAATCCGGTAATGAAACCAAATTAGCAGATATCTGTCAAATTTTGTGTAAACTCTGTTCAGAGGAAGTCCGTCTGTCCGCTTTTCGAATATAAGTTAATACGATAATTGCTGAACGGCGATTTCTAGATAGATAAAACTGAGTACACAGATTTAACATTTATATCATAGACAGCTATCCAGTTTTGTACCGGATCCAAAGATGAGTTGACCGTCTATCGATCTGTACGTTCAGAAACTTGCAAACGCGATAACTCAAAGACGCAATGATTTAACAATCTTAAATCTGATATGAAATTTTGAGACTACAATTGTAGTTCTGAGTCAAATTTTTGTTTCAATCGGTAGGACAAAAAACTCCTCAAAAAACATTTATTTCGGATTGTATTAACGCATGCCAGGGATTGATCGCCAAATAACTCGCCAAGGATGACAAGATAGATTGACTAAAAATGTTAAATTCAAGCCAAATGTTAATATGTCGCAACTATTTTACGCCAATGCCATATAAGGCAATTTCCGGCAGGACAAATGTATTATAAGGTATACATAAAAAGGTCTGGGGAGGTCACTCCCGCTGATTGTTATTGAAAAAATCTTGGAAAATGAGTGAAGTGTTGGAAATTAGGACTTTCAGAAATAACCGAATAAAGGCCTAGGATTGTCAGAAAAAAAAAATTCCCCTTGAAATCATCTTAAAAATAATTTAAACTATTACAGTAAGATCTGTTACTACTGAGCGTGAAGGCTCAACTCGGTTTGGGGATACCGAAAATCAATTTCACAGAGAAAATGCTCCAATTTTTCATACAAAATATCAACTTTAGCAATAAAAACATAACTTTTGTTTATTTAATGGCATGGAGGACATATTAAGAAACATCGGAATTAAATTAATCTATTTTCTTAGCATCCAAGGTCAATGCGCGCATTGTAGCGATACTTTATGAAGTCCCCAGAAGTTATTCAGGGTCAAAATTATGAATTAATTAATATTCTCTTTAAAATTAAGATCTTCTAATATGCTAAATACAATAAAAAATATTATGTTAAATTTAAACAATTCGCGAATTAGGATGCATATCACAGGCCTTAAATGTGCTTTAATACTTTAATGCTAATTATTTCTTTAAAGTACATTAATGTATAATTCATTATAGTAAATTATTTTGGACTCTTTTAATCAATATTTGTATAATTCGCAGCTGAGTTGCTTTAAAGTCGAATAATTATATACATATTAAATTAAAAGTCCATTTGTTAATTTGAATATTACATATTCAGTATTTTCCCTAAAAGGGATGAGATGGGGTGAAAGATTTTGACATCTCTCCTCCCACCTATATCTCTGCAACATACCATTACACAAAAACTATAATTACACTATATGAAAAATTAATACAATTTCTAAATAACTATTTTTCCAATTTTAATCAAGTTTAAAATTCATCTAAACACAATTTATAACA
>JAPMOR010091803.1:5159-27359 GCA_026543865.1 Argiope aurantia | reverse complement strand
ATATTTCCAATCGATTTCAGTGTGTGTGTACTCAAAGATTAATTAATCAAGAGTTTTACCGTTTAGTAGATTTTAGTATGTGCCTCGTTTGTGGCACGTAACACATAAAAATGGTATTCATCCTACTTTTCCCCATGTCCTGGCCAGCATATCTGGAGTGGTGTTTGCCATGCAAGTGATTATTCTTTGCTTGAGATAGTTTACATTCTGAATTTTCTGATTCTCGAAATGTTCCCAGAAGAAAAAGTTTAATGGAGTCAGATCCGGGTTTCTTGGTGGCCAAGAATGCTCTATGTACTATGGAATGAGCACCTGCTACGTTGCTTCAAGGTTAATGACACACGACGCTATATAGCGTTGAAAAAATAAGTTATAACTGGCGTAAATAAAATTTGATGAGCTTCAAAATTAAATGATCTGATCAAATTCGTACCGTTAACTCGATATAATTTTTTAAAACACCGGAGTTCTTTTAAGGACACCCTGTACTTTCTTTATGCTATGTATACGAGAATTCAAACACGTGACTTATGGCTTTGTACTAAATTTATTGTTGTTTGTATTAATTTTTAGTACTCATATTTTTAATTAAAATGTTTAGTGAAATTAGCACGATAAATATTACTTTACGCATGGAAATCCACTTAACTGCTGCACGAATCATAATCTGAAATAAATACGGGAAACTGTGCGTGTGTTACACCAGCATCCAACCATTAAGTTATTGAATATTATATTTCTTTTTTCCATAAAGTACTTTAATCGTTTAAGTCTTTTTTTTAAAACATGTTGAATACTTATAATATTAATAGGAAGATAACTCAATTTCTCGATCCTACTTATGCAAAATGTATACATTATTTATCAGATAAACTAAATTAAACAAACAAAAAAAACTAAAAAAAATTTTCTGCCGGAATATTCTTTATAGATACACTGTTAAAACCAATTTCGAATAGAATAAGATTGGCTAAAAAAAAAAGATAACATTCAATATTTTTTATTTTTACTAGAAGATATGTGCGTCTAGAAGGACTGGTATCACACTGTTGTAATGGGATTGGATTAATTTCCCTTGGCTTTGTCTCCTCCTTCATCGTGCCATTCTCTATCTTATTAATCTTTGTTTTTTGCAGGGTGATCTTCTTTATACATGACGTTGTATTTAATTGTTCATCTTTATTTAAAAAGTAACAAATGAAAGTGTTCAGTTCTCGCAGAATTAATTTAATTTTCCTTATCTGATGTAATTTTTTTCAATAGGATGTAATTTAAATAATGTCTGGTACACAGAAATCTAATGTAAAAAATCTTTTTAACCAAGCTTAATCAGATTTAGCTTTTAACTATTTCAACCATGGGATTTTGGTTTAAATAAACAAAATTATCGCCTCTAATGGGAATATAGGAACGTACAAGAAATTAATCAGCTCAACGAGATCTTAACTTAATCAGTTGATTCAGAGAATTTCTGAAATCACAATTTCCGTTACAAGTTTTATTTCCCCATCTTTGATATTTATGTTCAATAGGGTCGACTGTTTAAGCGTTAAAAAAAAAACATTTTTTGGATGGTATAAACCATCACTAAACACTATAATTCAATTTTGTATCATGAAATTTGAAGATTTTGTAGTCTTCCAAATTGGCTTGATTATCCATCTATGTTTGTAAATCAAGTTTTTCGGATACTACCTCTCCACCCCCCCCCCGAAAAAAATCACAAGATGTGAGATCATGAGAGCGCTGTGGCGTTTTCAAGGGAGTACATAACTGATGTTCTGTTCAAGTGTAACAGTTTGGAAAATTGGGTTTGTTGCCTGAATTTCTGAATTCTTCCGAATATCTACCGTAACTGAAGTTTCTCAGTAATATTTATTTCTAAAAGTGTGAGCAATATGAATACATTGAATCACGTGCATCAACGACATCAAAACAACGTTTGCAATGCAATTTCTCCTTTTTCGTGTATTTTCCGGTTTATTAACTGGATCAGTTACTTGTAATGCACTATATTAAATTCATTTTTTTTGTAGAAATCTGAATTTTATGATTGGGACAGTACGCAGACCAAATTTGATTACAATTAAACGAACAATTATTTTCTCCAGTGGAACTTCAGAAACTTCATTCTCTAAATGTGTAAAATTCTATATATGTGAAATTTTTAAATGTTTTTTAAAGAAGTATTAAACGCGGTTTTCTTTTAAAAACTATGCTTCTTATTATTTTTTGTAAGCTATTCTGTATTTGAAAAGCAAAAGACATTTATTTCCAACTATTTGCATTTGGCGAATATTTGTTTCACCGTTGATATTATATAGTTTATGTTAGATAGCTTTGACGTAATTTCATTTAATGATTTCTTCAAATTGTCCGATAATAAAGCCGTGTTATTTTAACTGCATTAAATAGGATAAGTTTATTATGTATAGTGACTTTTCTATAGTGGCTATTTCCGGAAAGTCATTGCGTTATTAGAAACAGAAATGTTCCTTTCATGTATTTTCGAACTTCCATGGTATTGTAACTGCACATTTTTATTCGTCTTACAATGTATTATCCAGAATGTTTTCTTAAATTTCAATAGTGGTAGAAAATCAAGCGATCAAATAATTATTAAAATAATTTCTTTCTTTCATAACAATGAAATTATTGTTGCGAAAAATAATTAAATATAAAAAAGAATTACAGTGACAAAATTGGCATCATCGAAAATATCAGTTTTTGAGCTTTAAAAGACTAAAACTATCTTTTTTGTGTGTTCCGAATATTTTCGGATGTTATCGTGTAAAAACATCGAAATCTAGCTTAATTCTTAATCAATTAAATTCTATTTAATTTTTTAAAAAATTTGCTTCGAAGTGCCCAGTCTCACCCTCCAAAGTACATTTGTGCTAAATTTGATGGTTATAAGTCAAACGGTCTGGCTCATAGAATGCAAATAGTTAGTTTTTATGATAGATCTGCTTAAATATTAAATATTATTCAGCAATAAAGCCCAAGTAATGAAAATTAGAAAGTGATTTGCATTTTATCAATCAGGACATCAATTTTTTAACTAAATTCTATCCATTAGTCATTTTGTAAATTTTGTTGTTGATTTTTCCTAACGCTGTTTTATACTAGGGAATCGATAAAAGTTATTTAAATAGAAAAAAGTTGTAAATTCGGATATGTCTATATATCGCATCCCATAGCAGAAGACCTTATATGCCGCGATGAGAAGTTGCCGCTTTGGTGGGTGGTTCTGGTCATCCTGGTGGGTATAATAAGGGTAATAATGGTGTGGGATAGAGTCAAGTTCTTCTGATGATGGGACATTCCTTCTACGATATCGGTTGTACCGAGTACGATGTTGGTCCTTAGAATTCAACCATAATTCGCGCCTCCTTTTGTTGTGACGTTTTGTTCATTTAGTTTAAATGTATGCCTTCTGTTCTTAGTTGGAGTGGCCATAACTTGCAGGAAACTTGGAGGTCCATAGAGGATTGCAATTAATCTTACCTAAGATAGTTTCATTCGGTATTGAGATAATGAAGGATTCGAAATTTCATTAAATTGTTCTAACTTCATTTTAAGATCCTTCAAAATTTGATATTTGCAAATACTTTAACAAGTAACCAATGAACCTGAAAGATATCATTAAAATTTACGATAGCCTTAATGAATCAGATGATTGCCAAATGTGGATTTTTAATAATATAATACGTAAATTATAAAAACTTTTGGTTCCTCATAATTTAATATTGATTATATTACTTTCGGTACTTTTTTCGACTCTCGAGTAGAATATATTTTTTTTACTTCCATTAACATAAACACAGAAATGTAAATTTTTTATAAAATATTTCAATCTCGAAAGAGCGTGGAATGCAGAATTCAAAGGAAGAAACATGTAAATTCTCATAATATATTTTCAACTACTTTGAATGGTTTAAAATTTATGAAATGAAAAGTCTTGCATCTTCCTAAAGGTATGCGTTTCGAATATAAGATCTTTCTTCTTTCTTCCATATTTCGCACGCATTAAAGATACTTGCAAATCTCCAGCAAACGATAAATTTGCTTCTTTTGAATTTATTTGAAAATATTTTTTCGCAGAAGCCAAACTCAAATTGGATACTCATACGCTTTTGATTTTTGTTAAGAAATCTTTTTGAACTTTCAGGTTTCTGAGTTAAAATTTAATACGTACACAGAAATATACTCAGATAATCTTTTAAAAATTCTTCTATAAAAGAATTTAAGTATTAAATGTAGAATATATTTTTTAATAAAATTCTTAAAAAGAACGTTTTGTAAAATTAATGAACAAAGTAATTATATTTTAAAAAAACCAACATTTTTTTTCTCATAATTTTTTTCAGGGTTTGTAAATTCGCATTTTTATTCTTTTAATATACACAAAGAATTATTTTTTTTATTCTCCTCATTGAGGCAAAATAGAAATTAAGCAATTTAAAGGAAAAATATTAATTTGAAATAGTTATCTAATCGTTGCTAATGTTTTTATGGTAAAATATCTATCCTTGAAAAAATATTTCAAAGGAATATAATATTCAGATATATTTTGATATATTTTGGAGCCCAGAAATGAGCATATTTCTTAAATTTTAAATTTAACATATAATAATTAAAAAATGAAACGAAAATTTGACCTATATTCACGATAACTACAGAAAATTTTATTGAACAAAACATCATTAAAATCTCAAATGTTTACACAAGATTTAAATTTAAATAATAGTGCAAAGGAAAGAATGTTGACACGAATGCCTTAATATAAATCTTGAATGAGATAGCATCGGATTTTGCAGGCCTGGAGAATATTTTTCTTAACTCTTCAACAGGTTGGAAAGTAGAAAATAGTTCGAACGAATCTCTCAAAAACCGGATTTGATGTAGGAAATCGTTCCTCGATTTCCACCCCAAAACCAGCTGGGGGGGGGGGGGGGTAGAAACTTGTTTTTCAAAAATTGTTGCAGTACCGGCGCCGATGTAAAAAGCCGATAGTCCTTCTCCCCATCCCTTCACTGTCATAAAAGAGGTGGGAAAGCTGCTTATAAACAAAACACAAAGGAAATTACATTTGTGTTATAGAAAACATTGTGTTTGGCTTTTAAAAGACTTTGAATGCAGTTATTGTGAGTTTTTCTTCACTGAAAAATTAATTTTCTGTGATAACTTTTAAAGTCCGGAGTTCCTGTGATAATTTTTAAATCTTCGGGACCATATATGAAATCCATGAACAAGAAAATTATAGTCGTTTGTAATTTTTCTGCTTTCGAAAAACAAATGCACATTCTAGCATGCTTCATATTATAAATCTTATACCACTTCTTCCAGCATGAAAATCATGATTTTTAGGCAAGTCATGATTGCTACAACACTCAGTTTTGTTTTTAAAGTCTCTTACAAAAGAGAATTGTGGTTTGTATCATTATGAAGAAAATCGAGCATGCGTTTTAACTATTTCTTTTCAATAAAATTATATCGAAAAATGCAACAGGAATATGATTTTCGAAAGAAGTTTACATACAGATTCTAAGCAGGTAGCTTTGAAATAACAGTGGTTATATGAATACGAATGTACAGACCAACAAACGGTCGCCATCTTAAAGAATTTGTTCAAAATTCAGAATTGTAAATTTATGTTGTCAACAAAATTTGTTTACCTATATGTTTGATCTACACTTTAGGTGTTAAAGGTGTGTACCAAAATTTTACCCATCTAGCTCTTTGGGTTACATACTGCTTATATTCACTTGTACTCATACAGATAGATAAACTTCATAAAGATAGATTTTATTCAAAAATAGATAGAAATCTTTAAATTTGGTCTAATGATTCTATATTATATTTCATCCTACTAATTCAAAGAATTTTACAGATAACATTTGCACAGATAGACAGCAAAACTGCAAAATAAAGAAAATATTTTTTATCGGCCTCTGGACCCTAAATCCTCTTATTTAAATCATGAAAATTCGTCAAAACTTCCAGCTTCGGTTCTTTAAAGAATACACTATTTTCTCTTTATTTCTTCGCACACTAAAAATTAAAATACTTCAATTTTGAATGCCTTTTAACTATGAATGACATAAACTCAGTGTTGCTTGGGATATAAAACTAAATTCTATTCGTCGCTTAATTCGACCTTTCTATTTTAACGAATCTCTATATTTTGAACCTTCTTATAGACCTCCTAAAAATACATTCTGGATCTATGTTTGTCTGTGAATGCAATGAATGAAAAAAAAAATTCTTAGTTAAATGGATGCAACTTAGTGTGCAATTTTTACCATATTTGTAGGTATCTATGTAATTTTCAATGAAAGAAATTAAAAAGAAGTCTTTCTATCTGATTGACCTATGACTCATATGCGGATCTCTGAAAATAAATATCTGTGAACCCATATCTGTGAAAGCATATCTGTGAATGCATATCATGAACTCGTATCCTTCATGGTCTTACTCATGATCCATAATTTTAATGCAGAGGGAGGCCTTAATTACAAATTGATTGTTCGAACATGCAGTATAAAATTTCTCGTAAAAAGAAAGATTAAAAATAAAATTACTTATATAAAGTCATGAAAACACGAAGCAATTAAGCAAGATGCCTCATAAAATTCCAATTCTTTATTGTAGATTTGGGCACATTGAGGTTATATTTTAATGAATATAAGTGATTTTAAGTTTCACTCAATAACTATTCCAAGAAAAAGAAATTCTCTTATTTTATATTCATAATAATAAAAAAACCCATAGTTTTTTGCTTAAATAAATAAAAATGCTTTCATTTGAATTATATGATCACTAAAAGGAGTCATTTGAAAGTGGGGCCGTTCAATTTTCTCTGTTATTAGTGATTCAAAAATAAATTATATGAGATAATATTACATTTTAGGAAGTTAAAGCTGAAAAAAAAGCTAATTTAATTTTCAACTGATATTTTAATTAACTTTTGGATTTTGGAGAACTTGAAGTGACTTTTCTCGTGTCTAAAGAGTACATGTAACAACTTTTATCAAAATCGGATAAAGAAAACGCATTTGCATGAAAAACATACAAACTTTCGTCCCTCTCTTTATGCATAGCTTTGTTCCATTCGCAAATTCCAGATGAAATGGTAGAGAAATTCTCAAATAAGGATATAATTTAACGAAGTGTTTTACAGTATAATTATTAAAGAAAATAAGTCTCTAGAAACTGTTACCAGCAATAAATATTTAAAAACTCTCATATCAATACGTGTTTAACCGATCATTAGTTTTTATTGAATTGTTTAAATGGAATACATGGCAAAATGTTGTTGTGACTGATGACCCTTTACAAGCCCGGTGACAGTTAGTTATCTGTCAGCAATTTAAGCAGAGTGAGCGTCTCTTGTTTTTACCAAAGTGAAATTTTTGGCATTTTATTTAAAATATCAGTAGTGATACAGCTTGAGCATCGTCCCACTACATTTGATGTCCAAATGTTTTATCTTTTTGGGAAATCGATTTCTAACAATTAATTAATAAAGAGTCATTGAAGAGACTATATAGTTCACATGATTTGCATAGTTTAACGCAATCAGTAACAGTTCAAAAATATGGAAAGATCAAGCAATGTCATGTTTTTTTTTCTCATTTCACTCTTGTACTCTTATTAATTTCTCGTGTGTAAAGTATAGGGAAAGTATTACAATCGACAGAATATTAAAACTTGAGATTTTGGCAAATCTCCACATTTCAGATTTTCTCTAAGTTCAAAAAACACATTTGTTGCATTGTGTCTGTTAATCTTTAAAAAAACTAACTCAAAAAAGGCTCCAAGTAAGATTGATGAAATTTGGTATACGGTTGTAACACGAAATTTATAGATTTCCATCCAAATTTAAGCAAAGTCCATTCAGAAGAAGTCTGTCTGTCTGGCTCTTCGAATTTAAGTTAATATGATAGTTACAAAGCGAAAAGAGCTAGACGGGTAAAATTCGGTTTAAAAAAATGTAACGTCTATAGTGTAGACATCAAATTTTAAGTCAGATCCAATAAGGGTTGGCCATTTTTTTATTGTAGTTTCAGAAACATGTAAAATCAATAGCTCAAAAACTCAGTGACTTAAATATATCAAATTTTATTCATGACTATAAGTGTAGTTTTGTGTCGAATTTTGTTTCAATCGGTTCAGAAAATCTCTTGGGAGGAAAAGCACAAATTAGATATTTCGATATTCATCTGCCAGTGATAATTGACAATTAACTCACCAAGAATTTATTTATCTGCTTTTAAGGCTAAGGATTTATTTCTATTTTATCGGCCTTTTTGGTTTGTGTTTTAACTTTTGAAATGTAACTAAAGACATGCCGTTTTATTAAAAAAAGTGTGGATTTGTGTTACGATTTGTACTCCATCAGTCGAAAGGATGAGGTCCAAAATTTCATATTCAGTTTATACTATGAAATAAAAGAAACGTTAAATATTGGCGAGTATCATTTCTTCTGGTAGAGGTGCTGTGAAGAAATGCAACTGATAACTGATAAAGACGTTTTCTTTCATGCTAAACTATAATTGCAGATAACAAAACCACAATCGAGATGACCCAATAAATGGTATTTAACAAAACAAGCAGACAGCTAATCGCTAATCAACAGTCAAGCGCAAACAATTAGAGATTTCAATTTGCAGTCAACAGTCCAAATATAAAAATTCTTACTTCTGTATGAACTCCGCCAATTATATAGTTTATTAACAGGGTGTCAATTATTTTAGAAAGATCTGGATCCATATTGAGATATCGAACTAATTCTTGAGTTTTCTAGAACCTTCATGTTTTGTTGCCAAAACAGCAGATGATTACTATGTTTGGCGTCAAGGTCTAGCTTTCGTTAACATTCACTCAGAATATCTATAAAAAACGTTTTTCAGTGATTTGACTAATATTACAGAAAAGTAATATTAAGGATTTATAATATTGAATTCCACTGTTGGAAGTATTTTGAGAGAAAAGGACATATTCGTGCGGATTTGCTGTTAGCTTGGATGATTAGCCGCCTTTCTTTCCCAGCCCTCATGGCATATTCAAGGTAAGGAGAGTTTCCTAAGTAAAATCGAAAATAAGGTGCTATATTGTCCGCACACGAGAAAATGAAGAGAAAAGGCGATGGTAAATTTTGAATATTTATTTTTAATTAAAGCCAAATATAACCTGAAGGCAAAACAGGTATTCAGTAAAACGCCAATGTAGATATTATAAATCTAGCAACTGAAGGAATAAAGTAAAGATAAGCAAATTTACAAGAAGTGAAAACTTTCTTCCTTTGCCCAAGTGGTTTATTTTATTTTATTCCATATCTTCAACCTTTATGAAATTTCTTTTGTCATATTTAACTATTTCAATAATGGTCTGATTTCACAAAAGAAGGGTATCGAAATATATAAGAAATTTATTCTTGCGTAAGGTTTTCTTAACAATCTTCATTTCTTCCTAATTCTTTTCAAATGGTAAGAAGAAGACTTTTTCCAAAATAAACATTTATGCAAGACTGAAATACAGTTTTTAATAGTTTATTACGTAATAAATCTTCCTTTAATAAAATGCATTTCATTAAGAAATTATCGATACACAGACTAACATTTTTAATACAATTTCTTCTGAAATCATTTAACTAAAATTTTGATTTTTTTTTCACAAGTAACATTAAAAATTTCATTTAGTATAGTTTTTCAGAATAAATATTAGAGTAAATTTTTCATGCGTTTTGTAAAAGAGAAACAAATAAAAATAAATTGTCAGAAATATTGCAACATTGTATTAATTAATTAATTCTTTTATCTTTTCTGTGTCATAATTGCATCAATTATCGAATTTTGCAATTATTGTTTTGCCACGTAATTTATAAAAAGATATGAACTTAAAAACTTATCTTGTTAAATGTCAACACATATGTTAGTGTCATTACATATTTCAAAGCATCTAAATTTTTGGAATACGTAATGGCATAAATCAAGTGTGTAATGGCATTAGTCATAAACAAACTGAAATGTCTAATATTTAATTTTGCTCTTTCGCACTGGGGTTAATAGAGTACTTCAAAATAATTATATACAAACATTCTATTTTCTTGTAAATATTTATATTAAGACAAAACATTCTTACAAAATTGTATATCTTAAATCAATTTTGAAGATATCATAAAAGTAAAATTGTGTATAAAATTGCATAGGATTGTATGCCATATTTAGTATTTTCGTATGGTATAAAGAAATTGTTTAGAAACAAAATTGCTATCAATTAAAAATAAATTTTACTTTTAATTTTTAAATGATCCAAATATTTTTGCAATGATATGTTCCGAATTTATTACGAAATATCGCTGAAATTTCGGTTAAATTCGCATTGATTAAAAAAATCTAACTGGAACTTAAAATTCCTAAGAAATTACTTGGAATTACTTAGAAATTTTAACACCATTTCTGAGTTAATATTTATTAACTACAAAGATAGCCCATGCCACAATTGCTGTTTCTAAGTACAAAGAGCATTTTTGTAGAGCATTTTTAACTAATTTTTGTAACTGCATGTCGCAATTTATATAGAATAGAATTTGCTAATCTTCAAAGATTTTTACATTAAAAGTATTGCAGTTGTCAAAAACATGACTTTCATAGTATTATGAAACTCAATTTCAAATGCAACATTGATTAAGATTTTGAAAAATCAATAGAGTTGCTGTACTTCGATATGTTTTTGTACTAACAAACTAGAACCTGTTGTTACTTTCTTGTGTATAAAGTATGCGAAGAGAAAGTATAATAATTATTTTAAAAAATTCTACGACCAAATTTTGACGCATCTTCATATTCCATATCTCTCGGAAAATTTTTCTCTGCCAGTCTGTGAGCACAATATTTAAGATGAAGATGTTTTGAGTTAGACGGAACAAATTCAATACATGGTCTTTATTTCGAATTTATAGATTTCTATCAATTTTTTTCTATTTTGTTTGTCCAAATACAAGTGAACACAGTAATTACAAAACGTATAGATATAACTAAATGAAAATTGGTACGCACTCTTAATATCTAAAATATAGATATGTATTCAATTGGGAACTAAATTCATGAAGTTCGCAAGAGAGCAACATTCTATTTGCACTTTTTCATACCTGTACACTCGTTGATTCTCAAACGCAATAGCTAAAGAAAATAAAATCTGGATCGTAACTTTAATATTTAATGCGTAGACTCTTATCAAATTCTGAACAAAATCTGTAAAATACTTGATCTGTTATCAGTATTTACTTTCTCATGTATGCAAATGTGAACACAAACTTACACACAAAAAGAAAACAGTAAATGCATAGTATTTGGTATGTGATCGTGTGACTTCAATTGTAGTATTACGCACCACATTTTGATTTCAGTAGTCAGGAAAAAACACGAAAAATACACACTCTTGGTTCTTGTCTATTGCGATAAGTCGCAAAGATCACAATTTAGATATAGCTAAAGAGCAAAATTATACCCAAAGATATATCTTTCATAACTATTGTTCCTCATTAATTTGCAGTTAATAAATAAGTGTCGGTTTTTTCTATTTTGCGAAGTACAAACCTCTCATGTATGAAGATAAAAATCTGAGCAAGCGCGGCGTTCATGGCCCAGGGAAGAGATAAATTATTTTATGTGTGAGGAAAGGGATAACAACTTTGTTGGACAATGTAAGAGAGGCTATTCCAGCTGATTTGCCTCATGTTAAAGAGATGAAAATTGCTTGGAATTAGGTATCTTTTTTCAAACCTATTTAGTCAAAACTCCGATTTTAAACTACAGTTTTGTTGGCAGGACATTAAACCTGTTATTTTTGTTTATGTTTCAATATTAATTGTTAATTCTTTTCTAAGTTGCTGCGTCTAGTTAATTTATTTATCTAGTCTAAGTTGCTGCATGCTCAACTTAAAGCATTCGTATACACTCAAATATACAAGGCAACAAAGCGCCGATTCTCTGATATATTTCATCAAAATGAGATGCAAATTAATAATTTTAATTAAAAAACAGAGGTTAAATTTAATCTACCCAGATACTTTCATTTTAGAATGTTATTGTCACATGGATATTCATGAACAAACATGCTAATAGATTTCATCTAAATTTCGTTAATAATTATGGTGCATGAACCAAATATAAGTATTCTAGTTCATTTAATTGCTGAGTTATAGTATTCACAAAACGACATGATTCTCAAATAGTGGGAGGATTCTGAACACAATTTTCTGGTGTACTTGGAGAATCTAGTACCTTACATTCTGTCCCCCTCCTTTCATCCTCTGGGTCCCATTAAGGCGTAATATAATGAGTGAAGCGGCAAACCCTCGAAGTTTATGATAGTCCGCAAGCAAATACCTCCCACACAGAGAGATTTATACATATTATGATACAGGGTAGTGCATTTCGTGTTTCTTGATACTGTAAAAAAAGCTGGATATGTATTTTGGAAACTTTTCTTTCCAAGGATTGCGTATGAAACAAATAACAGAAAAAAAAATTTGAGCCACAAAACTATATCTCAAATTTTATTTATATAAGTCGTTCCATATTAGATGCCTTATGCTTATAAACCCGCAGCTATGCCTCTTTCAAACAGTTTTGAATCAGAATTTAATATACAACAATAATTCCGAATAATAAATCTTTAAAACAAATGTGTATCTCAATTTAATTGAAGTTTTAATGCCCATCTTTAGTCAACACCTACTACTCTAAAAATAAATAAATGGCAAATGTAGAAACTCTCTGTCTAACAGTCACTTCTTATATGAGAATTTTGAATTATATTTTTTTCTTTATCATGTAAGCCGTATTCTCTATTTTCATGTTGAAAACAGATTATGCACAATGTCAACAAGAGATATTTGATGTGTTGTTTTGCTTAAATACTTATTTGTCCAAAGCCATATCAAAAAACATTAATATATTTCTTTTTTCCAGAAATAAAAATTTCTACTAATGTAAATTGATCTTAAATTTTGAATCTTACTCAACATGTAAATTAAGGGATTAATAATTTATCCAAAAATTCATCTAAACAGAATATCTTAAACAAAATCAAATAAAAGTATTTATATTATTAATTTCATCCATTACTGCTCTTCTAAAGAATTAAATTTAAATGAAGGGAACGAAATAATCTTCCGTAAAACGGAATTGACTTCTTAAAAGGTATTTAAACGAATTCTTGTTGCGATCCAGTAATTACTTTCTTCGTTCTTTCTGAAAGGGACTTTCTCGAATCTCCCTAAAGATATTTTCATCCCTTTTGAAATGCGTCCTTGTTAAAGTGTTCTTATATCTCTAAAGAGTAACTGAATTCACTAAATTAAAGTGAATTCAGTTTCTTGAATTTACAAAATAAAGTTAAATTAACATCACTTCTTGATGGAATTAAGAAACAAATTAAGTGCATATACTGTGAATAGAAATGATTTCTTTTGAATTTGGCGAACGAAAATCCAAAATGCCTCTAATGATGAACAATTCTATTTATATACAAAGTATCTATTCTAATAACTGATTCCTGAGTTCTTACTATTAGACATATGCGTTCAGTTGGTGAAAAAGTTCTAAATGACGTAAGAAATTACATTTTATTTCAACCAATAAATGTACTTTGGAAAAATTACGATATCTAATATTTGTATGAAAACCTCTAGTCATTCTAATTATGTGTAGAAAAATATTCTTAAAGCACTAGAATTTTTAACAAACAAAAGCCTTCTCTTTACTGCCATTAAAACAGACCGAGTAATGAAGTATTGAATATCCCAATCATAAAGAATTCTAATTAATTTCAACGATTGCATTGTAAAAGATTCAGCAACCAATGGATCACGCTTCAGTGCGATGGCAATTTCTTCTCTTAAAACTATGTAGTTAAAATCTTCATAACTGGATCAGTTTGGTCGCAGAAGGATAGAATTTATTTTTGGGAATTATTATTACTCTTTCTTATCGTTTGCCCTATGTGCTTATTTTCACTTTGAAAAACTTTAGGAGTTCTTAATAAAACTTTTGAATCTCTGAATTGAAGGCATGATAAATCAAATAATATTAATCCAAAAATTCGAATTATGAAAAATGGGTTTAAATATTAATATAGAATTAGAAATTGGAGGCTTTTTAGCTAAAAAGAAACTTGCAAAATATTTATAATATTTGGCAATTTTAATGAAGGATAATTAATTAATGAACAATTGGTAGTTCTTTAAAATTTAATAATAGCAAGTAATTATTATAGGTTAAAAATATTGTAATTTTCATAAAGAAACCGTATAAAATATTTTGCATGCAAACATATTTATAAATACAGATGAAATGGCAGTTTTTGCAACTAGAGAATTCCAAATTACCTGAGTGGATATTGATAAAATTTCTCTTAACAACACTCTAAAACATCTACAGAAATAAAAGGGGAGGCAAAAATAGTTTTACGCAACAGGATTCGAAACCAATATTTTTACCTATGTTTCTTGTTGGAAAAAAGTAAAAGCACGTGCTAACAACTGCCTTCCCCTATTTTTTTGACGAGGCATCTAATATCCAAGTTCTTCGTTTTATCTCTCAACAAAGTTGGAATCTCATAAGGATACGTTACTTTTACCTCAGCTTGAAATTCGAGTCTCTTTTCTTTCCAAATTAGCAGGAGTTGTCTCCCTAAAACTTTCTAGCATACTCTCTAATAAAGGTGTAATCTCTCTTCCCCTGCAAAATGTAGTAGATATAGGATAAGGTGACAGATGCTGTATGGTGATGGTGGTTGAACAGTGGTGACGTGATATTGAACCTTTGGCATTGATTTAGAATTTTTACAAAGTCTATCGTGTAATCTTTGGTGATTAATCTTTGATTAATGCAAGTATTCTAAAAATGAATCGGTGTCTTGGACATTTTTTTAACGGAGTGAAACCAATATTAGAAATGCAATTATAATTATAGTCCAAATTCACATGCCAAAATTTCATTCTATTTAAGTCATTGAGCTTTTGAGTTACTGAATGTGCATGCTTGTGAAAGTACAGTTCAGCAGGTAATCCACCCTTTGATAGAATTGGTTGAAATCTATCAAAGGGTTGAATGTTGATACGTATTTACATTTTAGATGCTATTTTTTTTCAATTTTATTTATCTAGCTCATTAAGTTTTGTATTTATCGTGTTCACTTATTCTCGGAGAGCAGAACAGACAGTTTTCTCTGAATGCATTTCGTTTAAAATTTAACAGAAATCTGTGCATGGTGGTGTTTATATATATATTTGTCTAACTCTAAGTATTTTTGAGTTAATAGTGAGTTCACAGCCAAATGAATATAATTTCGAAAATGTGTTCCGTGGCCTCGCGGAGCTATTAAAAGTTGAGAATTATCACATTTCGAGTTCGATATTTTTGACGATTACAATGTTTTCTTTTCGTATACTTAAAAGGAGACATACCAAATTATCTGTTCTTTAAAATAGCCAGGTATTATTTATTTTATAATGATAAATGGTCACTAACGTGGGATCTGCGAGTAATTTTGAGGCTTGTTTTGCACCTAAAGAAGAAACTTCCTTTATTTTTCAATAAAGGAAGTTCAATTTTTTTCAATATATTTGCGAGTTTCAATTTTTCGAATATATGTCGGGAAATTTTTATCGAAAACAAATAAATTCTTTCATTTTTATTTTGTTCAAATAAATAGAACGTCACTAAATAATATATTATATTTTAATATATCTTACAAATATTCAGTAAAATAAACAGAAAAAAAAATATTGTGCAAAAATTGAAATACAGTTTACAATAAATGGACAGGAAATTGCTTATCATTGTTGCCATAGTAACGCTCTTGGTAAAAGAATTTCAATTCATGCACTTTGAAGTTGATAAATCTTTTTTAATTGTTAAATGTCTATTGAAATATTTCCTATTTGAAAAATGTTCCATAAATATCTGCAAGCATTTTCAAAATTCTATATCGGTGTAGAAATTCCAACAAATTATGATTTCGCAAACAAATGCCATGTTTTAAAAGTTTGCAGGAACCTTTAGGAAGTTCTACATATTTCCAATATGTAATAACCTTCGAATATATTCTAAAATATTTCCAAATTCACCAGAGTTGTCTGCAAATTTCTATAATATTCTTACTATAATGTATATAATAACATTCTCAAATGATAGAGAATGCGCCAAAATGTATAAAATTATCTATATTTCCAAATATTTATATTCAGTTTCGTGCAATAGATTATTCCTTTGCATTCATGTTTAAAATACCATTTAAAACTATTCGTAAATGAATTAGACTGCCTCAAAATGTTTTTTATCTTTTAAGGAACTGCAAGATTTCAAAATAAATAGTTATGAAAACTGTTTTAGAAAATTTCAAGATTCAATCTTTTTACAGAATCTTAAGGTTACCATCTCTCAATATTAAGACCGATAGCAATTTCCAGTAGTCATAATTTTTGTAACCAATTACTAAGTAATAAGTTCCCCAACTTTCGATGAAACTGGTACTGGGATTTAGGAGATGTGGAATACATGCAGGGTGATAGATAACCCAAATGACTATGAAAACTCGGAATTCAGTGTGTGAAATGGTATAAGCCACTTTAACAATCTGTAAGATGCTCTTTGTAAACATTATAATAAAAATAATTTTTAATCGAATTAAATCTACGAATAATAATTGTAATGAAAGTCTTGGCATAGATTTAGATGAGTCATAAGAGAGAGAAAATGCATAGCGTGTAATGTCACAGGCTATCTCGTGAAAACGATAGTTAGAGTAACTTTGATTTCAATTGAACATATCAATAACAGTTGTGACAGGCGTCCTGACATAGGAGGAGCGTGTCTTCCCCGTGATCTGGGCGTCCCGGGTTCGAACCCCGGTTCGGGCATGGTTGTTTTCATATGTGTTATATCTGTGAGGTGTGTGAATGTGCCCCCTGTAAAAAGGGGTTGTGCAAGCGAATGTGTGTGAGTTTCTTGAGCTAGAAGTCAGATTTCTGCCCTCGAGTGCTCAAGGGCCTTTGCCTTCAGACGCTACTGCAACCCCTTTCCGTGGTAAAGCGGACATATCATCATCAATAATAGTTGTAAGATCGAGCGTCTCGGCAGAATTCATAGATGATCCAGATAGGAGAGAAAATGTGTCGCATGCTAACTTGTGAATGCCACAGCCAAAGTAATTTTCATTTGATTTGAGCCAATGAATAATAGTTCTAGGAATGTTTATAACATCGAAAAAGATCGTAGATGAGCCGATGTGTCTCATAATATCTTGTGAACACGAAGTAATTAGGGCTCTGAATTGAATAAATAAACAGTAGTTGTAGAAAAAAATGGAAATTCGGATTTAGGCTATAGATAAGTCATCCAAAAGAGATATCATTGATGGGTAAAAGTGACGAGGTTGGTAATATTTATTTTCTACAGCTGCTTTCTGTTTGTGATAGGAAGTCAATTCAAAAAATCAGTTAATCATCCGATAATTAGATAATAACCACATAATGAACAACTTATACACGAAGATTTTCAAAAAGAGCAATACTTTAGAAGTTACTAACTGAAAAGGGATTTTTAACTTCACCCCACAATTTTTACCCCAAACTTACAAAATCTTGTTGGAAACCTCTCAACAGGTGCATTCTCTCATACTCTCTGCACCCTCAAAGCTCAAACCTTTATTGAAGTTACCATGTAATGACAAAGTTGTGGCTGAATTTTTTTTTCTTTCAGACATTATAATATTTAAAAAAAGCAGTTTGTCCTATTAGAATTATTATTCTATCTTCTATAGTGAGATAGTTATGAGAAATTAAAAATTTCATACCGTTACCATTTTTACTGCAAATCCAGTTTGAACTGTATAACTCATATACGAATTCAGCAACATATTCATTCACTTCAGAATACAAAATATGTTAAACGTCAGTTCAAATATAGTTAAAATAATTCTGTTTATCTTATTCATAAGATTATACGATGCGTTCTAATCATATATTATATGGCGATTTGTGCTTGTGTTGTTGCTCGCTGACGAAGTAGCGATTTTAAGCCAATGGAGCGTCTCTTGTTTTAGTAGCGCCAACTAGGGCCAAGAGTACGTCGTAGATACTCATGCATCACATTCGCTTGCACAACCCCCTTTTATAGGGGGTACATTCACACATCTTACAGATAGAACAGATGAAGAACAACCATGCCCAAACCGGGACTCGAATCCAGGACGCCCATATCACGGGGAATACACGCTACCCCTATGCCAGGACGCCGGCCAGTCACCTTCTAATGTAACGATTAAGAGTTTCGAAACAGCCTACGTATGAGGACTTTTATTTTAAATAATGACGCTCAACGCAATTCACTGTAGCTCGATAATGGTAAACACAAGAAAACTGATATTTTATAGGTAGAGGACTGAGTTATTTATTCCTCACTTTTACATTAAATTATCGCCAGTAAACAATTATGGTTGTTTAATATAAATCTTTATTTAGCCAATTTGTCGTGATCGAATTCCCATTAGTTATTGTTGAATGGAGACAATCTTCATACAATCTTCTGGAAATAAGGAAGATTGATATTTCTAGACCTTCTCGAATTTGGAATGGGCATTATCAGAGAATAGCATTGTTCACATTTAAACAAGTTAAAGCATGCCTTACGGACAACACTTTCAATACAATTCCGGGAAATGGATGGCAAAAAGCATTATAATAATGTAAGATCACATGCTGAGACTTCAAGAGATTGACACCGGTGCAACAATTCCCATTGTAGTGAGTTTGCATTAGAATTATATTTCTTTGGGCAACTGAAAGATTCTTACTTTATAGTAAGAATCTAAAAATTTTATAGTAAATTATAGATAGAGTAATGTAATTGTCAAAAAACTGGAATTAGAGATTTTGATGAATCTTCAAATTTGAAACCTCCCTGAATTCGAAAAAATTAATTTTGGCATCATGTTAAACTGTTTGCGAACATGGATGGTAACTGAAAAATAATTTGAGAATGATGCTTGAAATTTGATTTAGGAACTCATACCAAATTTGTTGATATCCGTCGAATTTCGAACAAAATACAATAAAAGAAAGTCTGCCAATCTGGCTGTTCGAATACATATGAACTCAGTAACAAGAAACAGCAAACAATTAGATAGGTAAAATTTGTGACAAAATTTTGGCATCTAAAGTTTCGAACTAAATTCGTTAACCGTCTAATTTGTTAATTGTTTCACTGTCTGCACTTCCGCACACATGCGAATGGAATAACTTAAATCAATGAAATTCAGTACAGTATTTTGTGACTACAACTATAGTTTTGCGTCAAGTTTTGGTGTCATTCGGCTGATAAAAAGATTTCCAAAATACATATTCAATAAAAATGCTAGATTCAAGTCATAGATTTATATTTCGTAATTATCTTTCGCCTGTGTTATTCAATGTATTCTTAGCCTAATTCAAGATTCACAATTTTATGCGGTGAAAGGTGAATAATATTTTTATTGGGCAGTAGGCTAAAAAAATCTGGTAAGATCATTCACGATGGTTTTGAGTATTAGAGAGTTTTGGAATGGAGACCAACTTGTTGATTATAATTTCGTCTTCACGTAAGCTTTAGAAAAATATATTCATGTCTTGGAAATAAAGATAGTTGTAGAGATATGTTCTGAACGAAACTACCATATATTGAGCAATATTTCAAAATAAC
Source organism: Argiope aurantia (assembly GCA_026543865.1). Classification (NCBI taxonomy): domain Eukaryota; kingdom Metazoa; phylum Arthropoda; class Arachnida; order Araneae; family Araneidae; genus Argiope; species Argiope aurantia. The sequence goes on along the minus strand of JAPMOR010091803.1, from coordinate 7,608 downwards.
CTAATTATTAATGTTTCTTTACATTAAATTCCACTTCTCTAGTACTTAAAATGACCGAGCTTTAGGAAATGATGGGCTATTTTTTTATCTACCTTCATATGCTAAAAGTGCTGTCTCGGTTAAAAATGACTGGGCTGTACGCGAGAAAATTATGTAGACTACTGACGGTTTTAAGCAAGAAGGAGTTTTAAGATAAAATGAACTTTCTGATAATAACTTTGCTTTGAAATAACTATCTCGTGATCTTCAGGAGCATATATTCGTGTATTGGAGATAAAATAACTGTAAAGCAGTGAAATGAATATATCATATATTGAGAGGCATTTCTAAAGAACCAAGGGGGAAATGTTTCTTTCCACTAAATTCCACTTCTCTAGTTTTTTAAAATACTGAGCTTCAGGAAACTGTGACCTACTTTTTGACCTATCTTTATGTGTTAAAATTGCTATCTGAGTTAAAAATGATTGAACAGTAGACAAGAAAGTTTTAGGGAGACCTCTCTCGATTGCTTTGAGAAGAAAAGGGTTTTGGGATGAAAACCAACTTGCTGGCAATAATTTACTTTATAATAATCATCTGGTGAGCTTTAGAAGTATATATTCGTGATTTGGAAATATAGAAAACTGCAAAGGTGTCTGTTGAACTAAAGTACCATATATTGAGCAATATTTCTAAAGAACCAAAGGATCAATGTTTATTTCTACTAAATTCCAATTTTCCAGTTCTTAAAATTACTGCTGAGTTTTAATAAATTGTGTTCTATTTTTAATATTTTCCTTTATATATTAAAACTGTTGTCCTAAAGTAAATATTCTGTTTAATGACAGTGATCTCTCTTAAAAATGTATTTTTTTTCTTTTAATTATCTATAATCTAAAAATTTTTAAAAAGAATGTGCTCATAAATTAAACACAACAATATCTGATCTAGGTTTGGTAATTTCGTTGATCAAAAGTACTTCATATGCATATGAAAAGAATAATCACATTGTCGCCACAGAAAGTCGTCATGGTGGCGTCCCTGAAGTCGATCGCTAAAAAGAAGACTTCTTTTTTACTCTTGTCAAGGTCTGTCTTGAATAAGAGCAGAACCGAATAATAAAAACTTTTTCCTTACACTTCTGATAAAAATGACGCTTTGTTAACTTGAAATGACATTTCAATAGTGTTTGAAACTCTTTATGCATAACTTGTTCCGAGACTCTTCTAGTTAAAGTCTTCTTGGAGATTCAGAAATTTTTACAAATGTCAAGGAATTGTAAGGACAAAATAAAATACTACAGAAGAAATATAGTGATTAATCTTATATCTTTTATGTATATATAAAAAAATTTGCAATTCGATACTTTTTTTATATTAATCAATTTGTAAAAATTGAATAATATTTACAAATCAGAAAAGATTATAATAAGAAATTATAAAGAATTAATAAGAAAAGATATTTATTTTACTTAATAGTGAAATTATCATTTATAATTTAATTAATTAATATAGAATAAAGATAGAGAATTTTATAATATCATAGTTTGAAAATGTATACATAGTCTTAACTTTAATATTAACCCGATATCTATTTCTAACTAATTTCATAGTGAAATTCCAATTCATTCATAGTGAAATTCCAATTCATTCATTTTCCAATTTGAAAAAAAAATGCGTTAACTTATTAAAAAAATTACATTGATGTTGGATTTAATGAATTTTGCTTAAAATGTGACAGATGCTTGCATTATAGATTCTAAATCTAGGTACCGAATCTTATCTTTTTATCTCTCTCAATTTATGTTCGGACAACCGGACAGCATAGTTTCTCTAAACGGATTTTGTGCAAATTTTGACAGAAATCTACAAATGTGGTGTTAAGACCATACACCAAATTTCATCCGTCCTGCTCGAAGCGTTTTTAAGTTAAATTTGTCACAAAAAGACAAGCAAATGGATGGACATTATCTAAAAATGTGTTTTACCAAATTAGGGAGATCTGAAACATGAAAATTTACTAAAATCACAAATTCGAATTTTTTTCCGTTATTATTTTTCTCTACACTGTCGAAAAAGTAGGAATTTTAATTTCAAAATTAAAAAATATATGTATTATTTAGAATTTTGATTAATTAAACAAAATACTTATATTTTCTCGTAAAAATTCAATAAAATAAAATTTACTCTTAAGCAATTTTAAAATTTTAAAAATGTTATAATACCCCTTTAATTATTGAAACTTAACTAAGCAATTTTTTTTCTAAATTTTGACAAAATTTTAAATACTTATATTTGCCTTACTTTCAGCAATTTAATTTATAGTTGCAAAGAAAACTCAAACTTTTTTTAAATATTTTTCATAAATAGTTAAACACAATTTTTTCCTGAATTTTGACAAAATTTTAAGTATATATATTTGCTTTACTTTCAGCAATTTAATTTATTGTTGCAAAGAAAACTCAAACTTT
>JAPMOR010091802.1:0-20755 GCA_026543865.1 Argiope aurantia | reverse complement strand
ATATAAATATATTTGAAGTCTAACAAGTCATCGATAATGAGAATGTGGCACATATACATTTTTCCTTAGTGAAAACTGAAAATCTTTCAATATCTACTCTGATTTATTGAAATTGTAAAGCATATGATACTTGCCAGAATATTTTCGGTAAGTGGAAGCGTTTAAGATTCCTATGGAAAAAATTTGCTGCAGGCTAGCTAATTATGTTCACATTCATTGGATATTACCAGCGGTATTTTCCAAAGTTTTCTAACATACTCTGTAATAAAGGTGTTTCACAGAAAACGCCTTGGATGGCATTGGCATATAATTGTTACGAAATATTAACTTTTGGAATGAATATGGCATTTTAACTGAATGTATCGTGTATAGTCATTGCTTCTTTGAGTTATAACGTTGACATGTTTCTGAAAGTTCAGACCAGCAGGCAGTCAATCCCTTGTTGGTTTGGGCTCAAAATTTGAAAAGCACCTAGACTACAGATGTTGAATCTGTTAATTAAATTTATCTATCTAGCACTCTTTGCTTTGTGGTTATCATGCTAAATTATATCCGAACGGCCTGATATGTCCAGAGCAAATTTTTCTCTAAATCTTATAGAAATTTACAAATTTAGTATAAAGACCGTATACCAAATTTCATATGCCTAGATAAAAGCGTTTTTGAGTTGTCTTTGTTAGAGACAGATAGACTGTTTTCCAAAAATGTTTTCGCATTCAGGGAAGTCTAAAACGTGTTGATTAGTCAAAACCTCGAGTTCGAATTTTTTTTTCTTTGACGTTTAGTAAACTTTCTCTATACTATGTATAAGAGAAAACAAAGAAGATAATAATGAAAACACGTGACCGAAGTAAATAATTAAAATTTATTCAATAACGTTAATATTTTTACATAAATATAGTTGAAATTCAAGCAAGAGATTGACAATGAGAAAATGACAGTTGTTATTTAATGAAATCACATGCAATATATATGCTGTCTTCGTGCCTTAGTTTTGTGCATATATTGTTACAGGAAATCCTTTGGGGGGAGAATGGTAAAAAATTACTACAGGTTTGAAAAGGAGAAAGACGTTTTATTCCGTATGATAGAACAAAATAAAACTCAGCACATTAAGCAACGAAATACAGTGTAAGTGTTAACAAAGAGAATCTTCGCAGATATTAACAACGCACTAGTTGACAACAAATCATTAATTAAATAGCAACACAACACAATGGTTCTCTGCGAAAACAACTCGGGTCGTATTACAGATATAGTTAAAAATATTGTATTTTTTACAACATTTAATATCATGAAATTCATCTCCAAGTTTGTCGCTATGGGCGGTGGCATTAAACTTACATCCCTTTAGCAATCATTAAAAATATCTATATATTTTTCTTCTTTAGAATGAGACACATGAAACTTTATTACTCATTTGTAACAATGTAATGTACACTAATTTATAAAAAAATGAATCTTTTAGGATCTGCACTTTTTTTAAATTTTTCAAAAAAAAATTAAGTAATTGTATTTTGAATTTCTCTCATGTAATGAATATCCTGATTCATTTGGTGTAGTTTAGTTATATTAATATTTTGTTTGAAAGCAATATTAGGGCTATTTTGGGACGGAAAAATATGTCTGAACGTACACTTTAAGGTAAAAATGCGGTATTGATATCATTTAAAGAGCTAATCAGAAATAAGATGATTTGTACTCCACTCTTTTACATAAATCTAATAATAATTAACAATTTTTAATAAGCAGTTCTTACTTATGTGCAGCAATATATTCATGCATTTGTATGAATATAGTAATTACAGTACACTCCAACAATCCGGGCTAATGTGGCGGAAGGACTGGCCGGATAACAAAAAAGCGGATAGGCCGGAGCTCTATGAATTCATTTCTTTCCCCACCAATATCAGAAGACAAAGTTTCGCTGCTATAATAGTATTTTCTCAATTATTATTGAATACTAAGCCCTCCCTTTATCTCAATGTAACCCCTCAGGGGCTCACCTACTATAGGTGAATACGGGTGTCCCAATACCTAGGTGCCCAGGGATCTATACTCCCTTTATGTTTCCACTTCCCTGCGCCTTCTGCTATCTGCTTAATTTTTTCCTTCCCACGACGGCAAACGAGGGAGCTCTCTCCATGAGCTGCCGCCACTCTGTTTGCTTCTTGCTTCTTATGGACAACCAAAACCCTACGGTTTGCCGTGCGTGGAAAGATGGGTGGTGCACTGTAGTCCCCGGTGTATCAATCGGCTGGTAGCTAGTCACCTGAATGGTTAGTCTGCTAGGGATCAAGCGGAGGGGTTACTTCTTGGGCTTGGCGTTAAGGGTGGTCACTGCCCCTGGGGGTAACTCTGAGCGTATAGGTTCCGGCTAGCACTAGGATAAGTGCCGAAGCTGGAATTGACCAGAACCGGTGGCTGCCTACCCTTGTTGGGCTCCGTGGTGGGCGGTGCCGTCGGGCCCGAATCTTCTTTAATATCGTATGGCTCCTTCTGAAAAGGCTGCCTTCAGTGGGCAACAAAGAACAATGAAACTTTCTCAAAATCTTCCAATATTTGACACTTTTTTTGTAATTAAACGATTATCATAGAATAACGAATCTTTCAACTCAGTTTCGCCTTTCCTTGTCCAAAAGGCTATCTCACGAACAGTTGGCGAGGTCTCCTCAATTCGCAAAATGCGTTCAGGGGATTTGCTGGTGCAGGTGAGTACTAAGAAGCAATATCATCACATTTTAAAGTTAAAAGCGCTGTCCACCCTACCTGTTCCTGTCCAATCACATGTAGCATTGAATTATTCAAAGGGAGTTATCACTTGCGGTGAATTGTTTAATGTGCCGTCCAAAAACATTCTGTGCGAATTGCTCATGTCCAAACTGTATCAAAAGTAAGTCTCAAACCAACCCACCTGAGAAAATATCCGACTCTGACACTGAAAAATCAACAGTAAGTGCTCCTGAAACTTGCAGACCTGAAACAAATAAATATAAAGTCAAATCTAGCAAATCAATGAAACTAAAGTTTGCAAAACGTGGGCTTAAGCAAAACGACCTACCAATAAAGTAAAAGAAATCGACATCAAAAAATTCCCTAGCCTTGGGACTAGCTACACATGGTAAAGTCCACAAGGACCTGACGTCCATCTTTGGTGGCAAGCTGAATAACCCAGATATAAAATTACATCCACCTGAGGATGAATCTGAGCTTGAAATGAGTTTCGAAGACCTGGAAAATCCAACAATTGCCTCTCCTCATTTCTCTTCTAAACCAGTCTCTTAATGGGTATCTTCCTCTCTTGGAATTGTCGCGGCATTCGGTCTAAACTTCCCGACATCAAGTCCATTCTAAACAAATTTCATCCTTCTTGCATTGGTGTTCAAGAAACTTTTCTGACACCAAACATTTCCATTGAGTTGCGTGGTTATAACTGTACTCGGAAAGATGCAGACACAGGATCTCATAGTTCTGGAGGTGTCTGTATCTTCATTTCAAATCTATATGCGAGCTCACAACTAAACTTACATACCTCTCTACAGGCTGTGGCTGTGTATGCAAGTTCCCGTACGAACATTAGTCACAGTCTGCTGCATTTACTTACCGCCTCATGATGTCATCCGTCAACAAGACCTTGATAACCTAGTGGACCAGCTTCCTTCGCCTTTTATTTTACTCGGTGACTTCAACGAACATAGTACTTTGTAGGGTTCGGAGAGTACAAATTCTTGTAGGAGACAGATTGAGCAGTTCATTGCCAATAACTATCTCTGTTTACTTAACAACGAGGAGAAAACATACTTTCACGAGCCCACACGAAGCTTCCATACTCTTGATTTGGCCATATGTTCTCCCGAACTTCTGCCGTTGCTAAACTTTACTGTTAGCAACGATCTATATAATAGCGATAATTTTCCTATTATTATCTCCCATGCTGAAAGCGGCGGTGCGACTTATTGTCCTTCGTGTTTTCTATTCCAGCGGGCAGACTGGAAGGCCTTTACGCAACTAGCAGATTTCACTGAGTCTATGATCAACATCACAGATATTTCTGAAGCTGTACAAAATGTCCTTGACATTATAATCTGTGCCGCAACTTCCACTATTCCAAAGAGACCATCACGTCTAAGGAAATTTCGAAGATCGTGGTGGAATGAAGCCTGTCGCGACAGTCACAAACATCAGAAAAAGTTATGGAACATCTTTCGTAGGTACCCTACTACAGAGAACCTCGTTGCTTTGAAAAAAGCCATAGCACTAGCTCGCCGCATACGTCGTCGTAGTCAGTGGGAATCCTGGATTCAATTCATATCCTCTATCACATCCTCTACTTCAAGCAAAGTCCTGTGGAAAAAAGTAAAGGCTGCTAATGGTACATACCATAACTCTTCCATTCCTGTTTAAAATAGAGGGAATGTGAAATATTATGACCTATTAGACGTAGCCAACATTCTGGGCGAAACATTTGCACAAGTCTCCGCAATTGATTCTTATAGTCCTGCTTTTCTGGCAATTAAGAATCGAGCGGAACGGTTGCATTTAAATTTTAATGACCGAAATACTTCTCCATACAATTGCGAGTTTAGAATGATTGAGCTAGAAACAGCATTATCTCATGCCCATGATACCAGTCCCGGGCCTGATGGGATTACCTACAATATGCTCCGCCATTTAAATATAACTTACCTTTTGAACCTATTGTTATTATTTAACAGAATATGAATCGAACAGAATTATTCTTCACAATGGGGGGACGCTATAGTGATCCCTATCTTAAAACCTGACAAAGAAGCTTCTAATCCTCTGAACTAACTACCAATTGCACTAATTAACTTGCAATTGTCTTTGCAAGATCTTTGAGGTCAATGCTCGACTCGTGTATGAATTGGAGAAACAAGGATGCATCCCTCCGTTGCAGAGTTGTTTCCGTAGAGGCAGATTTACTTTCGATAACCTCTCATTGCTGGAAAATCCGATACGCAACGCATTTGTCAGAAGAAACCACATTGTCTCCATTTTCTTCGATATAGAAAAAGCATATGACCATGCTTGGAGCTTTGGCATACTTTCAACCATTTTTAACTTTGGCTTTAGAGGAAATCTGACCATATTTTTACGGAACTTTTTATTATATCGGACCTTTAGAGTTCATGTTGGGAACTTTTACTCAAATCATTTTATTCAAGCTGAGGGGGTTCAACAAGGAAGTGTGCTCAGTGTCACCCTTTTCATTATTCATCTTAGTCAGATTTTAACTTATTTGCCTTCATCTGTACATGCGAGTCTCTACGTTGATAATTTGCAGATTTCATATCAAGGAAGCAATATGAATCTTATCGAGTGGTAATTACACAATGCCGTGAATAAATTGGTAACTTGGTGTAATAACAACGGTCACAGTATCTCGCCGAAGAGCCGATGTATGCACTTCTTCCGAAAGAGAAACATCCACTTAGATCCAATTATTAACATTGTAAATGTACCAATCCCTGTAGTGAATGAAATACGGTTTTTGAGAGTGATATTCGATCGCAAGTTGACTTTCCTTCCTTATATCTTACATCTGCGGAAAAGGTGTGAAAAAACATTAAATATATTGAAGGTGCTCTCCAAAATATCATGGGTTGCTGATCGAACCTCCTTACTCCGTATTTACCAAGCACTCATCCTTTTCCGAATTGATTATGGTTGCATGGTGTATGGCTCAGAAAGTCCTGCAGTGTTGCGGCGATTGGACACCATCCACCACATGGATCTGAGGATATGTTCCAGAGCATTTTGCACTTCTCCAATAGAGAGCGTATACGTCATATGTCACCAATTAACTCTTCATTTAAGGCATACAAAATTATCAGTTTTGTTTTATTTTCACACGCAGTCCGTGCCTCATCACCCCATTTATCACAAAAAACTTCAGTTGGTCTACGTAGACTTTACATTGCCCGTCCTGCTTGCATTCTGTCATTCTCCGAGAGAGCCAAAATGATACTACACAACTCGGACTTTAACGATATAACAGTCAAAGTTCATAACCCTTGTATCTTTCCACCTTGGGATATCACGGAATTTTCATTTCTGAATCCATTCGTTGGTTTTGATAAGTCGTCAACAGCTCCTGTAGTCTTCCAACAGCTCTTTTTACTTCATCGTTATCAGTATTCTTTGTTTGTGCCAATTTTCACGGATGGCTCGAAATCAGCTGGACATGTTGGTTGTGGTATCATACTGCCATCTGATACGCTGAGCTACCGACTTCATAACTGCTGCTCTGTTTTTACTGCTGAGTTGATGGCAATTTTCTCTGCTCTCCAGAGATACATCCTATCGCTACCCGCATTTTATTCACTTTGCGTTTACTGAAAAACAATGCTTTTAATATCATTTTTTGTTGGGTTCCGGGTTGGTTTTGTTGGATTCCTTCCTGGCAAGAAGCATGGGATCGGCAGACGCATAATAAACTACACTCTATAAAACCTATAATTGGTTTTGGCCCGTTCTGTCTATACGTGAGACGGATGTCAAACTGACTCATCTCCCTATAGGACACACACGATACACCCATAGGCATCTCAGTTTTGGTGAGAGGGCACCAGTGTGTTTTACATGTCATGTTGATTTTAGTATCAAACATATTTTGATTGAATGCCCTGTTTTTAACCCTGAACGTGTTTACCATTTTTCAACATCTTCAACAACTTTAGAGAACTTGGTGGGAGAAAAATTCCACCGAAATATTTTTAACTTTTTACGAACCATTCGTTTTTATACTTGCATTTAGCACCTTTTATCGTTTGTTAGTGTTTTGCATGGTCTCATTGTTTCTCATTACGTTTTCATTATCATATGTTAACACCCATGTTCATATTATGCTACCAGAAATTTGATTTTTACAGTGCTATATTTTAACCAGTTTTATGTTGATATCATAGATTTTATATTTTATAATCTGCTCTGATTTTACCGTTTGCTTGGCGCAGTATAACCAAACATGGTTTTTGCGCCATTAAACCACAAACAAACATATCTCAATATAAATGCAGCCTTAGCCCGATGAATCATAGAAGCAGTTGCCGGTAGCGTGTGAGTTAAAATAGAAGGATCTGTACTAGTAGTTTATATATGTTTATATACACTGCACGTTTATATATACTGCACTACACGTTTCAAGAATTTATGAGAGAAAAATTAAACTAAATGATGTAAACGGTTCACATATTAACATTAATTCTGTTAGTGCCTAACTTAAATGCAGGAAATATAAGCAAATCGTAGGCCTGACTCTTGAGAAAATTAGCTTAAACTGATGTTTTTTCATTGATAAATTACATATATGAAAAGGTAACTCTAACGCTACTCTTTTCCTGTCACAAATTGTATTTTGTACAGGACACGCAGGACGATCGTAGCAGAAGCCTAATGCCTTGGCAATGTTGCTAATGCTACACCTTCTCTTCCTCATTTAATTATGATGAAAGGAAACTAGGCCGGATAGTACTGAAGCCGTATAGTCACAAACCGGATACTGTATATGCAAAAAAGATATTTATTAAAAAAACCTCACATTCTATACATAGTGTTTGGTTTATGACAAATAAATTTTTATACCAAACAGTGCGAAAATCAGACAATTCGAGACAACAGGCACACAAAGAATTATATCAAAATTCAAAGTAAATACTTTCGAAATTCGAAGAAATAACAGATTCGAAACACTTGATGTCCATTAATTTTTGGTCAACTGTCGGAAGATTATAATAAACAATCTTAATCACAAAAAATGCCAATTTTTTTAAACATTATAATTTAAATCTTAAATGATATTTAGGTATAATCAAAAGAATACATTTATTGTCATTAAGAAAATTCTAAAAATAAGTGTTACATAACTGGAATTTGCTGTCATACATCAAATAATGAAAATAAACTTTACACAAAAGATTCTTTGAATGAAAAGTTACCTCTGTAATCTTTCAAAATTTTTCTTCTTCTGCTAAAAATGTTACCCGAAGTTTAAAAGTCGCAGGGATGTAATTTCCGATTCAAAACTTTCCTCTAAGCCATCATTACACACGCAAAACTTTCCCGTTTAGCCCGGTATCACGTGACTGACGAATAATTCCTAGTTGGCAGAATCGTCATCGTTTCTTTCTTTTTCCGGTGGCTTGTCAACCAGTGCGACCGCAATCGGAGAAATATCTCACCATTTGCATTTTAAACACGCCCCTTTCAGAGAATAGCCCCGAATGGAGCCAGAGGGGTTGCGGGGGTCTGCCGTAAAGGTCGCACAGGGGTCTTTTCGGGTAATTACTCACTCGATGATGAATGAGCCTAATTAGGTGAAAATATTTCAGACGATGAGGACAAAACTCGGAACAAAGAAGAGTGTATTTGGTGTGAATGCCGTGGCAGCAGTCTGAATGGATCGTTTGCTCGCGGAACATTGTTCGCGTTTGGAAGATCTCGGGGAAAGTTTCTTTTACCAGCAGAAGAGATCGAATACTTTTGCCATCGGATGTGATTTCCCTCTTTTGTTCCGGACTTTGATTTTAAGATACAATGCATCATTATTGGAAATATTTGGGAGGCGAAATCAATATGGCTTTTTGGAAGAGAAATCTATTTTTAAATGAATCGGCTTTTGTGGTGAAAGCAGAAGTAATTAGATTCCAATTCCCAGAAGTTGTTTCCGAGAGGGAAACCTCATCCATTACCAAGCTAATCAAGCATAAAATTTCGGAGTTGATGAAATACTCGGAGCAAAATGTGTTTCGCATTTTAATGAGCATATGTTATTCCTATAATTGAATTTTTCAAATACATTTCCATTTGTTTAAATTTCAAAACAAATTGAAATCTCTGATATAATATAGATACTTAAATTTTGCAAATATATTTTTTAAATATTTATTTCTCTATATAACAACGTATATTTGTTTGCACTTCTTTTATACAGTTTTTGTTTAGATCTTAGTGAGAATTGGCATGTATGCTCTTCCTGAAAAAAAAAGTACAATGTTACCTTTCCAAAGTCCAAAAGCTCCTTAAAATCTCATTTAATAAAAAAATTATTATGTTTTCGAGGTTTTTCAGTTGTATGTTTTGAAAATATTACCTCACTAATATTATTTTTACATTATCTTAAAAGTAAAAAAAAAAATAAGCTTTTGAGTGGCACAATGCCATTTCCATATGTGCCTTTTGATTCTATCAATATGGAAAGGTCGTTAATGTTCGTTCAACGAAGCTACGGAAGCAAGTGGAATAGAGATCTGACATAAATTTTCTTTCAAAATTTGAATTGTAGTTACATGGTAACATACCGAATTTCAACCGAATTTTACCGAAGACCAATAGGAGATCACGCGTACGATGGATTTTGTTTAAAATTTAATGAGCATTTTCATTTAAGATGCTGTATAATCTGTATACAAAATTTAATCTACAATCGTTTTCATGGTATTGAGTTCATTAGTACACAAACAGCCAGGCAGACGGAATTATTGTTACCGGATTTCATACAAAATTTAATAAAAATCTACAAAATTGTTCGTAATTCCTTATACCAAATTTCAATTGTCTAACGCAAAGCCTTTTTGAATTATCGTAGATAGACAGAGGCAGATAGAAATTATGCTAAAAATGTGTTTTCTGATTCAGGTAGGTCTGGAACATAGGGATCCATTCAATATCGAGTTCGAATTACTTTTTGATGATTTCTATATTCTATGTTTCTTATATCAGAAGGTAAAAAATAAATCTAGAAGAAAGGACCGGAACCTTCATTCCGAAAAATTGGAGCATGATTTTTTTTCTTAAATTTAATTCCATCTATACATTTATTTTATTTTTAAATTTCGTCTTAGTTATATTGCATCGATAATAATAATAAACTTCTATTTAATATTTTAACAAAACCCGTAAATATAAATATAACCAAACTACTTAGAAGTATTGCTGCATATAAGTATTATAAGTGATAATTAATAAGTAAAAATATTTTGAAAAAATATAATTATAAAATAATCTATGGAAATACAATTAATGTAATTAAAAAAGCTAATTTATAGAAAATTGTAATGTGGATTAAAAATGGTAATGCGCATTGATATACTATGAAGTTAAAGAGGAATTAAGCTAAAATTTTGATTAATTTTTAATTAAAAATTTGATAAAAATTTCGGAAGTCCTCATCCAAGTGAGCGCTAAGTACATTACCTGGCTGTCTATCTAATTTGGTTGCTCTAAGTACAAAGATTTATTCTGTACTATCTGATCTCTTTCTTCCACTTCGTGTGGGTGACACAGACATGTCATGGCATGCCTTAACCAATTTTGCTAGAAGCTTAGATTTTTAAAAAAATGTCAATATTTTTAATAAGTCAATTCCTTAATTAGTAAAAGGGTGCTTCCTTTATCTGTGGAATCCTTCAAAAGATAAAATCTGGTATGAAAGTGCTTGAAAATAATTATTATAATAAAAATTCTTAAATGCCATTTCACGCAGCTATAAAAGTAACTAAAAATTCTACTTACAACTCATTGCTGTCATTACATCGCCATCGAGTTCGTCTTATTATTTCAAATGCAAAATTTCTTTATTTCTCTCCGTATCTAATTTATCTCCAAACGCACATGATTCCTATTTTAATATTTGTTACCCCTTTTTTCTTTATCTCTATTAAATTTTCTGTTTCGGGTAACTGAAGCTACCATCGAGGGTTGCGAATCATTCAGAAATGCAGTCAGCTGCTCGTTGCCATTTTTTCCATCGTTATTTCTTTAAAATTTTAATTTGGTGCACTCGAAATGCTGAAGATTAAATTTTGGAGTATTTTTGCTATATTTTATTTCTTCAGATATCGATGCTGATGGGGCCGAACTTGTTTGGATAGGCATCACCATCGGTGCTTGAGTAACTGATTAGGTGGTTTCGAGAATATATTTTTATTTCCCCTGGGAATGCGAAATTTCGAAATGGCAACGAATGCAAATTATCGTTTTCTTTTTCAGTTTGTGGTTGTTTTATTTTCTTAATCTAAAGCATGACGGAAAAGTCAAAAATATTGAATTTTAGTTCTTGATCGAAAATGGTTTAAGTCACTAAAATGCAAAGGGCATGGTTTAAATTATCGTTTGGCGATGCGAGTTCTGCAAATTATTTTGGTTTACTTGAAAAGCTTTAATTTCTTTTTGAGATGTTATTTCTTGTATTTTCATTGCGACAATTTTTATTGATATTGGAACAAATTTAGAGTTTGATAAAAAACCTGAGGAAAGTCAATTTATTTATTGATTAGAATAGCGTTTACTCTGAATAAGTATGTTATTTGCTTATTGGAAACATTCATTTTTGTTTCATTATGACAATTAAAAAAAATAGCAGAAATTTAGTATTTTGGAAAGACTCTCACTTGAAATAATCAATTTATTGATTTATTCAAATAGAGCTTTAAAATTTGAAACTTTACTATTTATTTAGCATTTCTAGTCAACATATATCATATGTTTTTTTCTATAGACGTTCATAATTGCTTTATTACGACAATTATTTTAAAATTAGAACACATTTAGTGTTTTTCAAAAACCCTAACTTGAGGAAAGTCAATTTATTTACTGACTAGAGTTTACTTTGTGTGCATAGTATGTTATTTGTTTGGTGTAGACACTCATAATTGTTCCATTATGACATTTTTTAAAGTATATAAATTTATTATTTTTCAACAAATCTAACTTTAGAGAATCAATTTATTGATTGATTAGATTAGAACTCTATTTAGAATCTTCCCTAGGTATTTAACTTTTTCCAAACAGCGTATTTCATATGTTGTGTTTTGTTATATTTGTTTATAATTGTTTCATTTCAACAATTATTTTAAAATCAGAACACATTTTGTATTTTCCAAATAATCTCATTTGAAGAAAAATAATTGATTGATTAGATTAGAGTTTTGTTTTGAAGTTCAGTTTTGACAAGTATTTCCTTTTTGTGAAAATTCCTAATTGTTTACTTTTTATATTGCTTCAGCTGCATTCGAATTCAAATCAATTTGATGAATCACTGACTGTTTCATTTTGCTACATTTATTTCAAATAGGAATCAGTAATTTTGAATTAGAAATAAATGAACAAAATTTTATTTTACCTCAAAAGGTTTCTTCAGGCTTGCATGCCTCCTCAAAGAAAACTTTTATTCCAAACGTGCAATCAAGAATTAAAGTTAGTAAGATAGTCCATCAATTTTAAACAGAAAATGTAGGATGTTCAGATTATTGTTAGAAATTTATAATATTGCTTTCCTGGAATATTATTATTATTGCAGAAAAGACAAATTCACAGATATTCTTACTGAATGCTAAGTGAATGTCAAGTCAATGACAACCGACATTGCGACGAACATAAATTGACTTGGTGACGAATCTGGAGATTTTGGAGACAAAAATGTAGGTCCCGGAAAAGAAATACAAGAATTATGGCGATATCTGTATTAGACTCCAAAAAAAATCTTCTAGAAAATTCACTACCCTGCCATGGAGAATATATAAGTGAAGACACTCATTTAACACGCCTTTTTTCTTCGAACTGCTAATCGTGGAGTAAGCTCTCTAGATGTGCATTGTTATTGTTTTCTTATTAGAAAGTTTCCTTCAGCTTGTGTTTTGAACTTGTATGGGCTGCATTTAAACGACGTCTTGTTGTGCAACTGGAATGATAATGAATTTTGCTGTTCTTCGTAGAATGATAATGCTTCATTTCCATTGTCGAGTTTTTTGGATTTCTTGCAACGTATGTACATCCGGAGATTTCCATAAAATAATAAACAGAATCCTCCTTTTTTTTTAGATTTTAGTAATTGAATAAAAACAAATTATTAATAATTTCTTGAAACAGTAAAAACTGTTTAAACTTCATGGAACAATATAATCTTTAAAATTATACACAAACATTTCTTTAAAAATATGCCAAAATTTAGGAAAAAGATTAATTACAATTTATTTGATATCAGTAAATATACTCTTTTTTTAAATCAATTTAAAGAGTTTGTCATTACTTTCATGCGACAATATCTTTAGAAGTTATCGCAATGAAGCTTCAGCTTAATTTCTAATTAATTAAGATTTCAGTAAAAGAAATCGTGCTAAGATATGAAATTCCTCCATCTAAAAATAATTTTTTTGGTAACTTCTTGTCAAGCGGTGTTGGCATATAAAGCAGAAATAGACAAAACGCAATTTGTTTTATCATCAGAAGAAATTTGAAGTATCAGACCAATTTTGTTCACTGATTCAACATTTTTATTAAATTATATAAATAAAATTGGACCGTCGATTTTGGATCCAATCCGTTTAAGACTCAACTGTCTGTCAGTGTTTACTTTCGAATGCTTGTTAGCTTGATAGATTAAAAACTCAATTAAAAAATGAAGTTAGATGCGTCATTTTTTAACTTTAATTTTGGTTTTTATCAGTTAATAAAGGAGATGTCCAAATTTCATAGTTACGATGCACATTCCCGGCCTCCAAGGTATACACGTGCCAAATTTGGTAGCTGTAGGTTGAATGGTCTGGCCTGTAGAGCGCCAACACCCACACCCACACACACACACACATTGAGCTTTATTATAAGTATAGATATATATAGATAAAAATGGACAATAGAAAATCATAGCATGTTCCCATTAAATAAAAAGTTTCGCCTGAAGACATGAAACAGAACAAAATAAATGCTGCTCAATTCAAATATTTTATTTTTAGTCCTAGGACTTTTTATAATTCCTTTTGAACAATTTCCTTAGAAAATTAGCTTTCAGAATTTCGTAACGGATTTTTGTCCTGAAAAATAATATGAAAGCTACGATAAACTTAGCTTTAATTCTACGAATAGTATTTGTACAAAAAATTTATTCTGTTTTTTTTTTTTTTTTGCATTTTAACGGATGACAGCATATTTTGGGAAAATAAAAAATAAAATAATACATATATTAGATTGCCGAGAAACGAAAGCTGGATTCTAAGAATTTCATAATATGCCCTATTAGACTTCCTGATCCGAACTAAAAGTTGACAGTTTAGATAAATATATTACATATGGTCTCTTGTAATGTCAACTTCCTAGAAGCAGCGTTAGAGCCAAATGATTTTGGTTTTTGAAAATTAATTTAATATGTTACTCACTTTTTTGAGAGTTTTGTTTTGAATAATCAATGTAAATCGTTATTTTTTCTTCCTGACAATGACTTAAATTTTTTTTTGAAAAGCTAGCTCAATGCTTTTATTTTCAACAGAATTTCAGAAATTTTTTTTAAATGTTTGTTTGTTTTTAAAAATTTTTTTAAGAGATAATTAGACTGCTTAAGAATATATATATTAGAGAAATTTCTGTTTATATACTTAAATTGTGTCTTATATAAATTTACTAATACATATTTTTATTATTTATAGGATAAGCTTACTACTGCATTGCGTCAGGCGGTTTCAACTGGATGAATTTTCAAGACAATTTAAACATGTTCCAGGACTTTATGATATTTGAGTTCGAAATAATTATGTTAATGGAAATTATTAATGCATTGATTTTTCTTTAAACTAACGCAAAATGAAGTTGATTTCTCATAAATTTACTTTAAAAAAATTTATTTAGTCTTTCAAAATGCCAATTGACTATTAGAAAAGTATTTTAACACTCAAAAAATAAACAAACAAAAGTTGTTGTAACAATTGCATAAAACTAAAATTCAATTGATAATATAAATTTTTATTTATTTAATGTTTTTGTAACTTAAATTTCTATCTTCCTTTTGACAATATCAAATAATTTTCTGTTTGATATTGTCAAAAGGAAGTTTTTATTTAATTTTGTGAGAAATTTTATTAGCTGAGTTTGCTAGGCGGTCCAAAGAGATTAATGAATGCTAAAATTGTTGATGAATTATTTTACGCAATTTGGTCTTTGTGGCCTTCTCAGTAGAATAGTTTTATGTTCCAAATTTTGATTCATAAATAATTCATACTTTTTTAGAAACTTTAAGCTATTCCACTGTTCGTTTCAGTATCCTGAGAATACTATTTTACGTCGATTCTATTTTACTAAGGGGTGAGACCCGGGAGGAGGATATTTCCGGATTTCGCAATTCTTTGACTTTGATTTAAACTCTATTAGACACTTTTTCGTTCAATTTTTTCCCATGTCTGTGTGAATATCGTGTCGCTTATGATCGTGGTATTTTATTTTAATTCAAAATTTATTTATTTTGCTTTCTCGAACAATTCGTTTTTACTTTATTGTTAGATGTAAACATCTCTTCCTTCCATCTTTCCTTTCATCTCTCTTTTGACAAATTAAATTCATCCTAACACGTATGCAAAAGTGTGGAAAGTTTTAAAATTCGTTGGTAAACACTATTCATTTTACTATACGTTTCCCATATTTTTTTTATCAGCTTCCCTTAAATTCGTAAAAAGAAGAAGAAGGGGAAAAAGGGAACTTTTTTTTTTATTTCCAGCTTAATAACAATCTGAACTAATTTTTAACTTAAAATATAGTAAAATTTGACATTATTTTTTTATGTTAATTATATTTTAAATATAAGTTTAAATCATTTACTTATTCGTCACAAAACAAAGTAAATACTATATTGTTTCTTGAAATCGGCTTTACCACTAATGTGTTAAGAACAGAAGTTTAAGTTCATTATTTTACATGTCTCATTATTTTTTTTGTATTAATATAGATTTCAATTCAGATTTCTAAACAAAAAAATATTTATAACTTTAATAGGGATTTTTATTAATAACTTTGATGTTCTTCCAAAATTTTTAAATCAGTGAAATTCATACGTCAAAAAAAAAAGCATAACTGAAAAGATTATTTCTAATTTTATAATGGTGAAAAAATAATTGTTTAATTATAATATTTTTAGAAATTATCAAAGGAAACATCAAAATTGGTTATTAATTAATTAAAATTTCCAAAAAATTATTTCTATGTCGCTTTAAAGTATATATTGTAACAATTTAAAATGTATGTATGAAGGGCCAAACACACAGACAAGCTCCTTTAGTGAAGAAATTTGTATTGCATAAATTAAATATTTTTGAATAATATTTTTAATATTTTTTATTAAAATATATTTATAAATAAAATTTGCATAAATTAAAACCCAGAATTTAATAATTTTAAATTTTAAACGGTGTTCTTCAATATAATTATACAGAAAAACTAAATGATTGGAATAATTCATTTTTTTTAACTAAAAGCATTTAAAGCAACACAAAATTCGCGGAATATAAAATACACTATCTACTTTAAAACAACCATCTTAAATTAAGCTATTAGCTAGAATTAACAATTAATTCGTTTTCGAATTTTATTTGGAGGTGTTTGCTTTTTTATTAAATGATCTGGAGGAAAATTCTTCTTATAAAAAATGCATCAAAATAAGTTAATCAAGTTTGAAATAAGAATAAGATGAATAAATGTTATTTAAAATCGGATAAGACAAAAATTTAGTTTCATATGAAAATTAAAAAAAAAATAATAATTCACAAATTAAATACGGTCATCCTTAGTTAAAATTTATAATATCAAATAAATACACAGAAAAAATGTTTATTATTAAATCACAAATGCTATAATGAGTTACTGGCTTCGCTCACGTAATAAAAGGAATTAGTAAAATTAGAGTCCTGAAGGCATAGAAAAACAATTTACATGACAAATGTTTGCAGCATTATTTTAAACTTGAGTTATAAAAATACTTCTTTGGATTTTAAATTTAGAAAATATTTTTATGAATTTATACCTAGGAAAAATAGAGTTTTCCGTTTGAGTTAAAATTGGTGGTACTTTTAAAAATTCCTTTTAGAGATTTCGATGTCAATAATTGCCATTTTTACCGTATTAATCCGTTAACGATTTCAATATTAATTTTAGAATCATAGCATTTTTAAAATAAAAGAGCACTTTATTTTTTAATGTGAAATTATCGTATTATAATAAAGAGAATAACAAATAGGGCTTATTTATTGCTAGATGATAATTGCTAATTAATATACAAAAAAAGAAGCAAATAATATTTACAAAAAATATAAAAATGCGTTTGTATAAAATTATACTTTCAAATGAAGATTTTTATTTTCTTCCATTTATGAAATATGTAAGATATTTATTGCATAATTTTTAGCGAAATTAATTCTTTTTATTTGGTGAAAAGAAATGCACAAAATATTACTCTAATTTATAATCATTTATAAATTTTTTAAATTTATCCATAGAAAAATTATTTAATTAAAATTTCTGAAGTTATTTCAGAAAAAAATATTAGAGATTTATAAAATTATATTATTTTTTATTACCGGTGTAAAAGAAAGAAGTTTACTTTAACTATTTTCAAAGATTAATTCTTTTTTGTATTACTTTCAAAATCAATTCGCAATGTAAAAGAAATCGTCTGAAATATTAGTCGGTTGTTGTGTTCTTCTAGATTTCTTTTATATAATTTGGGTTCTCGCTGATGTTGTATTTGATATTCTTTTAGAATTATAGTGTGTCTTATTTAGTTCACTTTAACATGGAAATAAAATTATGACGACAACTAATAAAGCGTTGACGGTTCTTCATTTGTTATTTCTTACGTTTCACTCGCTTTCTAATTTTATGCATCGCGATTATAGTAGTGATATAAAAAATGTATTATAACACGATTTTCTAATTAGAATTATTTCGATTAATAGAATTGAAGACTTATTTCTGTATGATCTGTTGTTAAATTGAGAAAAGTGTTGATTTTTGTGTATCTGATATAAAAGAAAGCCAATTTTAAATGCTTTTTTTGTTTATTAAAAATTTTCAGCAACGTAGGTTTCATTCGTTTAATAACATATATTAGTAAAAATCAAGAAAAAAGAAAGGAGCACAGCAGTTTACTTTATGAATAAAATTATTGAATTTTTAAAGTAGCTTGATAAAAATTATCACAATGTTTATATGGCAGGCTGAACCCAGTGAAAGTTGAATTTCATATTTGAAAAATAGAAAAATTCTATTCATTTATTTCACTTTACAACTGTTGTACAAAATTACACTATTATTCTATTTAGATCAGTATTTAGGTTAAAAAGAATTTTCACTTTATTTAGAAATTTACTATTATTTGATGTGCTTCTAAATAAGAAATTATACTACTTTAATTTAGATAAATAATTACATAGCAGATATCTTTCCATAGCAGCATAGCAATTACATAGCAGATATCAACTTTTATGTTATTTTGTTAATTTCATGAGCAATTCTGAAAGATATTTTATCGCCATTAGGATTTCATTATCCTCGCGTAGCTTATATTTGGGATGTTTAATCACCCTGTTTCTAGAACCTTGTCTCAACGCATCAGCCCAATCAGAATTGCCTTTGTTTATTATAAGAAAAAACAAAGAACTTATTTTATGAATTATCCATTTGATATTCAAATGATTAAAAAGTTGCGGTAAAATCTTGTTCCAATCAAGAATTTGAAATTCTCTTCTAAAATAAATAGTAGCTGCAAATCTAGAATTTCAATGAAAAAAATATTGAAAGGAAATCCAGAGGGTTGTAAAAATAAATTTTCTGAAATATTTTACGAAAAATATAAAATTAATAAATTTAGTTTACAATTTTTAAAATCGCTTTCCTGAAATAGAAGCACGAATAACATATACGTGTACATAATTCAACACATATAAATTTAATAGAAAAAATATCAACCTAAAATATGTTAAATATTTCGAATAATAATCGTTTGAAATTCTAATTTTCATTGAAAATTGTATTTATTTGTAAACAAAAAGATATAACAAATATATATCTGACAATATATTGTTGACAAGGTAGTAGAATTCAATAAAATCAATAAACCTTTATAACGAGTTTTATTATTTTTATTAAAATTCAAATAATCACTTTATCAAGGTGTTAAGAAATGACAATACATATAGAATTAACATGAAATGAAATAATTAGCTTTTAGAACCTGATAGTGAAAGAATTTCACATAATACTTTTCAAATAATATAAATCGTTTGCATTTTTTGAATCAGTGTCAATTAAGTTATAGCTCACTGAAACGTAACTTAAAAATATTTCCAAAATTAAATAAATTATGCAAATTAATTGAATGTTTTCGTTTAAGACAAGTATATTTGCTTTTTTACATTCAAAAAATAATTAATTCAAATTACTAAGGGCTATTTTTTAACTTAGTTACACATAAACAGTATATTATTTATAGTAATTCTAGGATCTTTACAGAATTATTTTATTCTTCCTATATTTTCATTCTATTTTCTTTAAGGATTTAGAATTTTAAAATTATTTTGGACTTAATTGGGAAATCTGCTTTTTAGAAATACTAAATTTTCATTAGAAAATGGTCCGCTAATATGAGTTCTGTTTATTTTAGTGAGCCATTTACTTTCAAATATTGTTTTTCCATAAAGATTCCTATTTTCCAAAATTTTGGAAATGAAAACAAATGAATGCTAAAAAGAGCAATAAAATAAATTCTTACTTACATGTATTAAACTGAAAATTTCTTAAAATTTTTTTTTCTAAGATTTTATTTTTATTTATTTAAACATATTTATTATGGTTTTTACTAAGAATATAGGAATGTATATTTTCTTTTGGATCTATTTATTTCATGCACTTTAATCTTAGTTTTCATACTGATTTATTATTATTTTGCTTGCAAAAGAACTAATATTTAAAGTAAGAGAAAACAGAACATCGTCTTTTCTGATAATTATATTGATTTGTACTTAAGTATATTTAGGAGAACATTTTTATACTACCCCAGGGAAGCACAATACGAGCTCTTTTATACAATGTTTTCTAATGGAACATTATCAATGATATACATTTTCTTTATCATCATAAAAAAGACATTCCAAGATAATTGATTGCAGAAGATGCCTGGGGAATATTTTTTATAGAAAAAAAATCATATTTCTCTGGTTTTCATCTTCATAAAAAAAAAAGTCATAGTTCGATTTTTTTCGTCTGATGTTTTGTTAATGAAAACATATTTACGTTCACCGTATAGCTGCTCTGTTGCCATCCACCGCAACTAAATACGCCAGTATAGATCGGGTAATTAAGCTCGATCGTTATTTCGAGACATTACGGTGGCAATACTGCTGCCGAGAATTGATAATAACACCTTAATTCGTTAATTACTTTTCAAATAATGTCCCAAATGAGCTTGTCGTAAAAACTGTATCTAACGATTCCGAGTCCGTTCTTTTCTAACGCAGACGATTTAGAAGTGAGCATTAAAAATATCGTTCGGTAAATTGCTTCGTTTATTCTAAGGAATATGTTTCTTTTTTTTATCTACAATGAAATAGGATTATTGAGTTTGTCGGGAAAACTCTTCCATGTTTATGCTTGTTATCTAAATAACGTGGCGTTGCCAAAAGAAAAAATAAATAAAAATGTCAAAGTTTATAAACAGTTTAATAAATACAGTTTTGTAAATATTTTGGAAGTAGTAAATACAAAGGTCCCTTAAAAATACTCTAGGAATGAATTTAAAAATAAATTTCGAATTAAATATACGTTCTGTCTAATTTGTTGAATAAAATAAATAAATAAAAAAATACTCCTCTTTATTATTCTGATTTATTTATTTTAATTAAAATAAAAATACAAATTAGCATTTCATTTGCATTTTTCCAAGTCATGGTAATCTAATTTCTTTTTATCGGTGACAGTTAAAAAA
>JAPMOR010091788.1:37635-57643 GCA_026543865.1 Argiope aurantia | reverse complement strand
AAAAACTGTGTTATCTAATGTAATACATATTACAAAACTAATGCTACAAATTTTATTTTTAGATTATTTGTCAGAAATATATTTAGCGGAATTAATATTTTTATTTAATCTCACTCATGAAAATATATTTTATATTTTCAGATATAGCGAGAAGTTTGTATTAATCAAATAAATATTTAATGGATGATTCTTTTCATTTAGCATAGAAATGTTTTGCTAGTAATCTGCCTTTAAAAATAAACTTTATATTTGTTCCAGATTATGATTAAAACAACTTTCTCCCAAGCTACTTACTTGACAGAAAATATTCTAAAATCCAACAGTAATAATAACTGGTATTATTAAATAGTTAAAATCATTCCATTAAGTACCTTGTACTCCTTAATAGAATTATAGAGATAAATAACAACCCGTTTCATCAAATGTTGTCTTAGCATATTTTGAAATATATAAAAACTCGTTTATTAGATATTATTATTAAACATCTAATATTTATATTAAATAGTAGATGTTTAATAATAATATTTCTGTAATAACATGTATCAAATGTCCATTTTAGGACAACTATTGAAATTCATTTTCCGTGGCTTTAAAGTTTTCTCATTATTCCTTTGGAACATTTGGATACATAATACCTAAGAAACTAGGTGATTTAATTAAATTTTAGTCATCCAGTGTACCTGAATTAATGATGTACAATTTACTTCACCTTGAGATAATAGCATCATTAAGTGCTGCAATCTTTAAATAGTTCTCAAACAGGAATGCCAACACTATCAGTCATGAAACATTGTATGAATCGATTTAATGCACAAGAGATTCCTAAATCTTCTATGAAAGACTCAGACAAAATTTGTCTAAAACTAATCTGTGGTTCCAAGAAGTGATTTCTTATGCAACAAGCTTTCAATTCCGGCATCAAGGAATTATTCGAATTTTTTTCTCTGGTGGGCGGATTATTCAATTACTTAATTTCCTTTCTCTTTTTATCTGTACATTTTTCTCCTTCTTCTGTTGCCTCCTCCTTTCATCTCTGGCACCAATTCCATCTGTCATTCACATGAATGAAAACCAATTGGGGAATATGTTGCCTCAAAACTAGGGAGAGAAAGGGGAATACTTCTTTGAAATATTTCATTTATTCTTCGTATAAACGAAGGTTGATTGCTTAAATCGTGAGAGGTTTTCTATTCTAAAGAAGAAAGTTTTCTTAGAGCTATTATTAAAAAAGTTTTTGGAGCGTGTTGGCTTGATTGGTGAATTGCGTACTTTAATGCGCGTATAAAGGCTACATACAAATTGATTGTTATTTTGCACTGAGTTAAATATAACATTTTCGTTCAATCTGAATTATTTTAATGTTATTATAACAATTAAAATTTTAAGAATTAAAAATTTTTCTTAAATCAATACTTTTCCTGCGATTCCCAAAATATCTTTTAATTCTTCAGATTCATTGATCATTTCATAATTTTTTAACGCATAAAAATAGTTAAAAGGTAATATCTCATCAATTTTTTCATTATTTTGTTTGTTAATCTTTTAACTAATTAGATATTATTGTTTTTGAAAATTAACTTAATAGCATAATTATCAATATGGTTTCAATAATATATGAAGTGAAATTGAAAATTTATTTCTATTAATTGCATCTATTTTATAAATTCCAAAAATAAACTATTAAAAATTTTACCGAGACAATAAAAAATATATGAAATCATAAATTTCTTTAATGTCGAATTTATTACTATGTGCATACAATGCCGCTTTTACTGTTTGCTCGGGTTTTAGAAATCGTATCAAGTTTTTTACGTCTAAAAATTTCAAAAAGCATCAGTATAGTGTCATTTACAAAAATATATTCTTCTGATTTAAATTATTTATTTAATGAAATTATTATACAACCTTTTTTTAAAAATAGAATTATGTAACTCTAATAATATATAAACTATTTTCTAAAATATTTTCAGCACAATTAACTATAGTATATTAATTATATTTCAACTCATTATATGCAAGATAAAATATGAATCAATTTGCTATCGAATGAGCAACCATTTTTTTCGGTTTTCATCATTTAAATTCTGGTGTTTAAAGTAAAGAAGTGAATATCCTGCAAAAAAATTGTAGATGGCTCAATCTCTGAAATACTTAATCCACTAAAGTTCTTAATTTCTAGCCATATCAATATGGCATTATCAACTTATTATGCTAAATATTTCTCTATTTTATATATAACTAGCCGCCTTTGGCGACCAGCCGGTTCGCCAGCATTACCGCTCGCTACAATTTTCAATTAAATATTTTAAGTAACTGGTCTCTTAAAGGATTTTCAAACAAAACAATTTTAATCTTCAAATTTTGATAGTCATATCAAATATACTGTTTAGATCGTTTCGTTCAATTTACTATACATATTTTGCTAATTTGTTGTCATTTCCGGCAAAAAAACCAAGCGTTTTATTTTATTTATCATCTTTATTGTTATTTATTAATTATTATTATTATTGAATGTGAGTATTGCAAACAGAATCGCTCGGTATTTAAGTCTTATGTTAACTACAAAATATTTTTTTATAATTTATGTAATATCTCAAACAATAATTCAACAAAAATTTCTGAGATTCAGCATAAAATTCAGTTTTTAGTTTTGCTTTCAAAAGGATTGAAATGAAATCAATAATAATAATTTGTTCCTGCCTATAAATATATTTCAAAAATTATGAAGTCTAAATTTAATGCAGTAAGGTATCATATTACGAGAAATATTCTGGACACACCAAATTTTAAATAAATGAATGAATTTTTTTTTCCACGATCAACTAAAACTTATTTATGAAGTTTTGAATGTTAAAAATTTAGAAAAACTCAACATTTTCATAATCTTAGGCCAATTAATCTTGAGAAACCTGCGCGCTGATTGGCGTATTTTCTTTGAAACGATCGATGGAAAATCTAAAATTATCCTTTTTTATTGAATAGTGATATTCAAATTTTCATAAATCAGTCAGTTTAAGTGATTGGAAATTTACTCTTAAAAGTCAGTGATTTAGTTGATTGGAAATTAACTCTATGACCATCATAAAATCTGTGATTTCTCTTGCGGTGTATGCATTCTCCTTAATATCCACTCGAATGAAACATCACATACAAAAGTACTACGTAGAACAAACACATCAAAAGTAAACATAACATTTCCATAGTTGCCAAAAACAAAAGAGAGAAAAATGCAATTAATAAGCAGACGATATTTAGAAAAGTACAGATATTTAGACTGGAAAATGAAATTATCTGAAATTAAAAACAAGCGAAGACGATATTTACAAAAGTAAAAATATTCAAACCTGAAAAGGAAAATATATGAGTTATTCCATCAATAAATGTCATAAGTTTGTTTATATCTTCATTATTTTATAAGTCATTAAACATCAAAATGGGTCCGGAACTAAATAAACACCCTGCATAGAGAGTGTAAAAGATCATAAAATAATTTTTCTTGAATTTATTTTTTAGAAAAAATAATATTTCATATTTGTTTCCTTTCCTACAAACATGTGCCGAAAATTATATTTTTCAGATTTCATTTCCAAAAAGATTTAATTTATTTTTAATTGGAACTTTAATCAATGTGATGGCAACACTTTGAAAAAAGCCAATTTTTTCCCATGAATGCGAAACGTGCTTAATTTTAATTTTTATTTTTTACGAAAAAAATTATTGAAAAACATAGTTAAAATATTTATTTAAAAGTTCATTAAAAATAGAAATTTAATTTTAAGATTAAAACATTAGTATCATTTAAAGGATAAATTTTTGATCTGAAACTTCATGTAAATATCTTTTTTTGTTCGGTAATATTTTCGGAAATTATAGCAGAAACAACGTCAAAATTTCGCTTAATTTTTAAATAAATAAAATTCTAATTAAAAATTCGAAAAAAAAAACCCAGGTGCACATTAACGGCCTCCAAGGTATACACGTGCCAAATTTGGTAGCTGTAGGTTGAATGGTCTGGCCTGTAGAGCGCCAACGTACACACACACACACACACATTGAGCTTTATTATAAGTATAGATATAGATTATGACAGAATGATATTTTATGTGAAATAAAATATCTTTTCTTAAATCAGTTATCCTCATTTACACATGAAAGCGATAATAAAATAAGAGAGTTTCAATTTTTAAAAATACAAATTATTTGACATACGAATCAAGATTTAGAATTGTCTCTTACAGAAAGCAAAATATTATCATTCGTAAGATTGCGAATATTCTTCGAAACAACGAACAAATAACATTTAGTATGAAGCTTTTTCACTTGAACAGCGTTTGTGACAAATAACATTGTTTCAGTAGCAAAAAAAGGAAGTCTAGTTCTACACATATTAAAAGATTTTAACTAAACTTCTTTAAGAAAATGGATAATGCTTGTTGAAACAGATTTGATTTTTGAAAACTTTTAAATAGGAAATATTAAAAATCTTTTACTATGATCCTACGACCTTAAGTTTCAGTTGTATATATAGTTAATGAAATGCTAGCAAAGGGAAAATTTTCCCATTTAAGCAAGCTGTAGGGAAAAAAAGTATCCACTAGTTTAAAATAGCTCCAGGCAAAACTCATTAAATATTCACTGCTATTCATAGTCGATGGGAGAATGAGCTCTACAATACTTGGTCAACGAGGAGAAGCAAACATAATTAATACTTAAATTATTAGCAAAAAAAATTCGAAAATAGAAGGGAAAAAATAGAAAAATAAAAGGTCAATCCAATTGGTAAATTGGCAAAAACTTTTTACTCATTTTTGTTTTCCCATTCAACGCCATCTACATTTAAAAAGAAATAAGCAGGCATAAAAAACATAGTGAATAATAAAGATTCTTGATACAAGAGTCTTAGACAGACGTGATCGTCATTTGTGAAATCACCCACGTACAGAAACCCTCAAAAGAGGTTTTCGTCATGTTTCACACGAGCTCCTCAAAACGACTATCAGTAGGTCGCTTTGCTAGTATATTTCTGTTTTTCTTCCTTCATTTTCTTCCTCCTTTTGGTGAAAGAAAAAGTAGGAATGCTCTTAAAGAAGAAAGTTTTTTCACAATCCGGTCATTCTCCTGCTAATATAATAAAGAACCAGAAATGAATGTGGGAAATTACTGTGGAATGAAAAACTTCATCCATAGAATTTGGAATTTTTCGATTTGAGGAAAGAATTCAGTATCGAAGTGCAGTGTTCAGTTTGTCCTCATTTCTCTTGTTAGTTGAGAATAAATAGAGGTTCTTTTATATTTATTATAATTTTAAGATTTCTAAGAGTATTTTTATTTCCTAAAGTTTAGTTGAAAAGGACCAGATTTTAGATATTTTGAGATTAAAAAATTAAACAAATTTTATGAATATGATAAAATGTTATTTTTACAGATTTTTACTCCTAACTTTGTCGAAATTTATCAGTATAATGCATTCTAATAAATAAACTCGGAAACTACCCCTTATTTTTTGTTCAGAATTCTTGTTGGAGAAATGTTTTTAATGCAAACATGCGTTCTAAGTATAAAAAAATGAAATAACTTGATTTATCTTGCTTCACTAATAATTGCAAAATACTCTTTAGCATTCTAAAAGCAAACCTAGTGCTTCAGAATTGTAATTATGACTGGATTTACTAAATAATATATACGTCCCTCCAAATTTTATATATATATATATATATATATATATATATAACGGACAAAGGTTTACTTTAAATCAGGCATTAATTATTTATTAATTACTTATCTGCTCTTGTATTAAATATTTCTTTAATTAAATATCAATATAATTCATTAAAGATACTGGGCAATTGGAAATTCATGAAAGATACTGTAAGAAAATTAATTCATGAAAGATATTGGAAGAAACATGCTTGTGTAAGAAGCAAAATATATGCACACTTAAT
This sequence comes from Argiope aurantia, assembly GCA_026543865.1. Classification (NCBI taxonomy): domain Eukaryota; kingdom Metazoa; phylum Arthropoda; class Arachnida; order Araneae; family Araneidae; genus Argiope; species Argiope aurantia. Next base: position 51,701 of record JAPMOR010091788.1, on the reverse strand, counting down.
TTGCTGATTAATAATTTTGTATTTTCCTTTTTTGAGAAGGCGATGTTATATTTTATGAGAAGAAACATCTATTGTTATATTTAAAATCATAAGAAAGTAAACGTAAGAATTTTGTTAAAACGAAACAAATAAAGAGAAAATTAATAATTTAATATTAAGTAAAATATAACATAATATATATATCATCAAAATGTATTAAAAAATCTTGCTTTCTAATGCAATTTGTACTAAACAGTCGATAAATAAATTTTATTTTTAGGAATTTATTTAAATTTTTTTTAAATATTATTTTTACTGATAATATAACTTTTCTCATGTAAATGTATTTTATATTTCTGTAAAGAAAATTTTGTTCAACAAATGATTATTATGTTTATCTGCTGAAAATTTACTTCTTTTAGTATAAAATTATTGTAATACTACTCCGTCTTTTAAAACTGATTATTTCTATTTATATAATTTACTTAAGCAAATTTCTTCGAATCCACTTACTTGATCAAATAAAATTATGCTTATTATTAAAATTACGCTTACAATTATTATTACGCTTACAATTATTACTACGCTTACAATTATATTACGCTTACAATTACTATTACGCTTACAATTATATTACGCTTACAATTATTATTACGCTTACAATTATATTACGCTTACAATTACTATTACGCTTACAATTATTATTATCCATCATTTAAAACTGATTATTTCTATTTATATAATTTACTTAAGCAAATTTCTTCGAATCCACTTACTTGATCAAATAAAATTATGCTTATTATTAAAATTACGCTTACAATTATTATTACGCTTACAATTATTACTACGCTTACAATTATATTACGCTTACAATTACTATTACGCTTACAATTATATTACGCTTACAATTATTATTACGCTTACAATTATATTACGCTTACAATTACTATTACGCTTACAATTATTATTATCCATCATTTAAAACTGAATATTTCTATTTATATAATTTACTTAAACAAATTTCTTCGAATCCACTTACTTGATCAAATAAAATTACGCTTACAATTATAACAGTTGTAGGCTTGCTTGATTAAATATAAAGGGAAAATTTCCTAATTGTCTTCTCATCAGTTTTCGCAACTTATTGCCTGTGAAATATTAGCCCTTCAATATTACTGCTTCTACAGTGATATGAATCAAAAGTCCATCACAAGCAAATAATTGGTGGTAACTATTAACGAATCTGAAATTTTCACTGTTCTTACATTTGACACTTTTGAAAATACAATAGTCAAAAATATTAAACGATTTAATTTATTTTTGGCATCAAACATACCTCAATCAATGATGCCTCACTTAATTCCACCTGAGATATAGATGGCATTATAATGCATACAAATGGTTCATAATCTCTGGATAATTATTAATAAGGAACATCGCGGCAATAAATAATATAACATTTTATGGTAAAACACAAATTGCTACTTCTTTAAAGTTTTTTTTATATGGGACTCAAATACATTCAATTATAATTAATGTGTACATCTAATACTTTTCTTCAAATGCGACAAGCTTTCTATTCCGCTTTCCAGAAGTTACTACTCTCTAGTGACTTTGTTACTTAGCTGCTCTTTCTCTTCTTCTTTAGAATATGTTTTCTCTTCTTAGGGCATATCTTCCTTTTATCCCCTGCACCAACTTCATCTGTCATCGACGTGAATGAATATATATCATGGGGCATGCTGTCTCTAAAAAAAAAGGAAAGGTAAAAACTTCATTGAAATCTTCTATTGATTCATTGTATGACACATAGTTACTTGATCAAACTGGAAGTTTACTGTTTGTGAAAGAAAAAGAAATATTTAATGACTATTATTAAGATTTTCGGAGCGTATTGGCTTGAATTGGTGATTTTGTTTGCTTTTAAATATTCTATTTTCAATATAAATACTATATGCAGATTAAATGTTGTTATTTTTTACTGAGAGTCAAAAATGTTTTTTAGCCAAATTAAATAATATTGCCTTTTAAATTAAAATATTCCCTTAGTATTTTCATTTTTAAAACATGCACTATATTTTTTTAACAAAATGAAAATACTAAGTGAATGTTTCACATCATGTTATTGAAAATCAGAGTTAATTTTTATAAATTGAATTCATTTTAATGTTAATTATTTCATATGAAAATGTTAAATGATGATATTAGATCTTTTTTTATTTTGAATTAAGAAATTCTATTTTCTTTCTAATTAACCCAATTATTAATGAATTTGGTACTGAAACTAATACAGACATTATCAATATGCTGTACTAAGTTAACCTATTTAAGTGTTATAAAAAGAAATACCAGCACTTACCAAATTCACACGAAAGTATTTGTGATATTTTTTTCTACAAATATGATGAAAAAATTGCCCAATAGACTCGCCATTTTTATTGAAATATCAGAATTACAAGTTTTGAATTCTGTATTGAATTAAATAAGTCCATTGCAAGTCAAAAGTTAATGATTTCCATTTACTTAAAATTTTTACAGTAATCTTCAATAACTTTTAAAGGTATATTATTCTAAGAAATTAAGAAATTTTGGCTTTTGATATGTAGAGTAGATCAATTATTCTTGCTCTATTTACTTGTTGATGTGGATGACATTATAATTTGCTATATCATTGAAAGCATCATAATTTACTATTAATAGTAATCCCAGGCTAGTTCACAACAGGTAATGACATGAAAATCAATCATGCATGGGCTGAATTAAGTATTACAGCTTCCCTATCTTCTGTATAAAGCTCACACAAAATCAAACTTAAAAAAATTGTAATTCCAAAGAGTGTGCCTTCTAGAGCAACAAGCTTTCTGATACAGCATCAAGGAGTTACTCGAATTCTTTTTCTGGCTGTTTATTCTATTACTTATTTCCCTTTCTCTTCTTCTGAATATCTTTTTCTCTTCTTCTTGTGGTGCCTCCTCCTTTCCTCTTTGACACCAGCTTCATCAGTCATCAATATGAATAAAAACAAATCGCGGAGTATGCAGCCTCTTAGATGTGGTGGCGAAAATGTTTACCATGAAACCGTAAATAGATACATGCATGAAGAATGGTAAACTGATGAAATTGTGAAATATTTACTATCTGTAAGGATGTGTATATTTTAGGATTATTATTGAACTATACGGTGTGTGCTAACTAAAATTTGTGACATTGTTTGCTGTAAATAATTGATTATTTATATATAAATACTTCATGCCAGTCGAATATTGTTCTTCGTATGTAGTTGAATTTGATTTTTTGTTATTATAATACTGAAGCAAATAGAAAAAAATGTATTTTTAAGTGAACGATTTTTCTGCGTCTTTGTAAATCAATGTTAATTCGTACATATATGTGTCATTTTAAAAATCCCATAACGAGTAGAGAATATATAAACAGTATTAACATAATTGAAAGATGTTTGACTCACCTTTCTTGCGCTTCTTTATGTTATTCTAAATTTATCCCACCTGTTAAATTTAACATATATTTGGAGTAGAAAGAAAATATATGTAAAGTAATTGTTAAAATATACGTCCTGCTAAACTCATCTATCTGTTTTTTGTAGTCGGTAGCGAATTGTAAGAGTTAAAAATAGAAAATTAAATGAAAGAAATAAAAGAAAGACTAATTCGTCTTTGTTATCCTGAATGGAATTTTTTTTTCATTTATACCATTAAAAGCTTTCTTTAATTAGAGGTATTAATCGGAAAAAACCTTCCAAAACATATTCAGTATGAAAGCCTATCACATCAGTAAGCCTTGTATAGTGACAGGTCGTCTTTCATTTTGCGGAATTTCTTTGCCAAAAGTAAGAAATCCATTTCTGTACAAATTAAATAAACTAAAATAAACATATTTAAGAAAAAAAAATATTCCTTGACGAAGAAGAAGAAGACGAAGTTGTTCCATTCCAGTTATTAGAAAATTCCATTTTCTAATAACTGAGCGATCTTTTTTCATTCTGAATGTACACGGTGAAGAGGTAGCAAGCAAATAACAAAACTACAGCCTTATGTTAGAGAGATGATTTACATTAGAATTACATGTTCTTGCAGAAGAAAACCGAAACTTTATACAAATTAAGTCTACTGAAAATATCATTGAATTGAAAATTAATTCAAGATTACAAACAAATTATAAAAAAATGAAGCGTATTCAGTTGATAAACTAGCCATACTTCTAGCTCACTTTCCTTTTCAAACTTAGCATCACCATCGAATAAGAGAATTTAACCATGCAAATAAAAAGAATAGTGATTGTAACGATTCTCAGTACGTGTGTCTTCTCAGATATGATCGACATTTGGGAAATTATTCAAGTACAGAAACCTCCAAAGAGTTTTTATTCATTTCTCAAACGGACACATAAAACAACTATCAGTAGGTCACTTTTCCTATGTATTGTTTTTTCTACTTCCCGCTTCTTTTTTCTCTTTAAGAAAGGAAAAATAACTATAGATTCTATTTTAAGCAGTCATTTTCTACCAATAACTAAGCAATCCAAAAATGAATATGGGAAATTACTTTGGGAAGAAATGTTTTATATATAGAATTGGAAACTTTCCAATTTTTTAGCAAGAATCTGGTATTTAAGAGATCAGTTTATTTTCATCCCTTGTGATGAATAATTACTGGAATTTTTAGATCGCCAAGAACTGGTTGTTTTTAAATTTTTTTGTCCATCCGTATGAAGGTGAGCAAGGCTATAATTTTTGCCTCTGGTCAGAATAGAAAATGCATATAATTAATATTACGCATATATTCTTTGATATGTCTGATTTCAAGTGAATGGCGTATCAGAAAATACTTCCACCGTAAGAACTGAGAAAATCTTAGGAACCTGAAGTAGCTGGGACATCTAACACCATTTCATTGCATAATAGGAACTTCCTTTGTGTATGGGAGGATAAGGAGAAGGAAATGTTTCTAAGAAATGTTATCCTCTTTTATCAGTTTCTATGGCCATCATTCACACAAGAGGAGAATATATATGTATTATTTGCATGTGTATCAAACAACCAACGAATAGGGTGGCGGCGACATGGGCCGTATCATAGTATACACTATAATATTGTTTATAACATCATTTCTTGGCTGCTTGATAAATGGCATTGCTTATGGCATAATATATAAGGTAAAAAGTTATTGCTCACACCAACATTTCCTAGCACTAAAATAAAATAATTCTTAAAAGACAATTAAAATTATAGATTCTCAAGCACTGCTTGCTTAAAATATCAATTCATACATTATATATATTAAATGTCTAAAACTATATATATATATATATATAATGATATTTTAAACTCTTAATTTTGCCCATAGTAAAATATTGTCTTATTTCCTGATCTAATTCCATTTTCGGTATATTTAATTCCTTTGTAAAAATAATGTGCCATCAGTACAGAGTATCAAATGAAAGTGATACTTCCGTTGCCCTTGCCAAAGGTCAACACATGTATTCCATCAGCTCGTGACCGGAAATCATATGTTATACAGGACTAGTGATCATTTGCTTCGTTCCTTTTTTGCTTTTTCTTACTTCTGCTTTTATGCCGCAATGTGGTATGCGTTCCTTGTCCGCGTCTCCGCTTGTAAATAATTATACTTTCATTAAATGGATATTAAAATAAATTTAAAAATATAACATGTCTCTTCAACGGCTTGGAACCTGCATTCTGTTTCAAACAAAATAATTTTGTGTATATATATATATATATATATATATATATATATAAAATAAAAATCTATAGATGTTCATACATATAATAAAGTGCATATATCTAACAATCTCTCTCTGACTCTCACTATCTCTGTGAGTGTCTACGTTTTGTACATTATAGGTAAGGTTATTTAGCATAGAGTTCCCAAACTTGGGACATGTGAAGTTTGGAGGATGGAAATAACCATGTGTGAGCATTGTTTCATATCTTAGTAAGGATTTTTATTTATCAAATTTAAGAGAAATTTTCAAATGTATTTTCTCATAATCTTCTAAAACATTAGAACAAAAAATTGATTTTACATCATTTTAAAATTTTAAATAATATCCATTCTATTTTGCAAAAAATGTTGCTGTGTAATTTTTCTACTTTTAATTAATGTCAAAAATTATTTCAAGTGTGTTTTACAAGTGAAATGGAATAAGAATGGCTTTTATAGCTATAATTAATAATCCATTCTGGCGTTCTTGTCATTTATTTTTCATGATTAAAATATGAAGATATGATTTTGTTTTCATATTTAATAGTTTCCGATGTAATACTTAACAATATTTTTGAAATTTTTTTGTTTAAAATTAACGTTTTATTTCAAAATTAGACAATGTGAAATTATTTCATTTTTTATACTCTGCTGTTATTTCGTATAATTGGATGTATAAAAATTCAGACAGAAAATTGTGGAAATGCATAGAACAAAAAAGCAAAACAGTGTTATGTTTTAAAAATGATATGAGTTACATTTTTTTTTCAAATATTGAAGTTAAAAATATTTTACTGCATTTATAAGAACAAATTAAGCAAAATATTTGATTGAAATATTTAGCAATCATTTATCATGAAACTAACTGATCTGCTGAAAACGAACTACCACATGACTTTTTTCTGTTTTTGCTTCTAGAGCCGAATTTCTTTTCCAGATGACTTCAGACCGAAAAACTAAAAACTGAGTAACTATGAACAGTACTTAGTGTAATTATGCAATATCTTCTTTATCTTTTCTAGTTGGCTGCATGTTTTTGTCAAGTGCTTATTGTTCGTTTTTTGTGTGTCAATACATATGTCTTTAAAGAAGACCGCTAAGCATCTTCCTATATTGTCGAGTGCATTATATAAATGGATTTTATTTGCCGCTTTATAGCAAAGAATTGAGCAGGCTCTCCCCAGAAAAAAGGTAGGAACTTTAGAATTCAACTATTTGAATAATTTTATCAGCATAAATTTTGAAAATCAAAAGAAATTTCTGAGCAGGGCATCCTTGCCAGGATTCCAGAGCTTGTTTATATAAAGATATGTGATATATGTTATCTCAATCGAATATCATATTGCATTTAAATATTAATTAATTGATAGCTGCAAAATAAAAATCCCGCAAAGCGTTGCGCAAATTGAATTAATAAAAACGAAACTAACAACATTAAGAAGTGTCGTAACAAAACTCATCAATAAAATCGAAGCAGATGTGACAGATGAAAGTGGATTCCAACTTTATATAGAACTAAATGATAAATTCGAATAGCTTAAGTTAACAGATTCTACTTTAGAGAAAATATTACCTCTTAAAGATACTGATAAAGTATTAGAGTCTGCTGAAGAATTAAAGAATAAATTGTCACTTGCAGATTTAAAGCAACTAAACATCTAAGAAATTTGCATCAAAACAAGAGAGTTCATGAATCCAATATGAACCATCATACATTTATATTATTACCAAAGATTATAATACCTACATTTTTTGGAATTATAAATGAACGGTTGGCCTTTTGGAACTCATACGAAACATCAATACACATTAATAAATTGTTAGACGATGTTAGTAAATTCAACTATCTAAATGCACATTTAACTGGAACAGCTTTAGAAGCAATAGGAGACTTTGCCATTTCAAGTGAAATGTATGTGAAAGCTGTGTGGTGAATAGCATATAAGCCAGTTAACAACTACGCTGCACGAGCTATTGCTTTTGCATAATGTTTTAGTTACTGGACTGCGAACCATAAGGTTCCAAGTTCTATCATTCGCTCATACCCAATCCACCAAAGCTGTTTCACTGTTGGGAGAAAGATTCGGTGGAAAAGAAACGTTAGTAAATACACATATAAATCAGCTGTTAGAAATTCCCCATCTTAAGTATTCTAATAATATAAAAAAAAATTCGAAAATTATTCAAAAAAAATACGAACACATATTAGGAGTTTAGAATAATTAGGAATTGAATCAGATACGTTTAATACTTTATTATCTTCTGTGACTTTACAGTCGCTATCAAGAGACTTAAAATTGGAACTTAATAATAATTCGGAGCTAAATATTCACTCAACGACTAGTTTGATTTTCTGAATCGGCAGTTCGTTGCGAAGTAACTAGAGACCGAATTTAGAGTAAACCGAATTATGTTTTACAAATGATAAATCACTTCCCTCTCAACACGTCAATCATTCGAATTGGATAAGAGCCAAGGTCAAAACGCGGAATGAAGAAATCAGAAAACCTACTGCAAGTTAATTATTTGTATATGATAGTAACACTTCAAAAGCTAAGTTATGTCTTTTCTGAGATGATTCATCTCATTTAAGCATCAATTGCGCTTATGGTGCTTCTTGAAAAGCGGAAGTCCATACTCATTAAAAAGGGATCTTGTTTTCGCTGTGTGAAGCCTGGGTATGTAAGCCCTTTATACAGGGCAAAGGTCAAATGCGCCATCTGTGGGAGAAGACATATAACTTTAAAGTGTTACGATGAAAATAAACGTTCGGTTAATGAGAGATCGGAATCAAAACGGGTGACTGAAGACACAACACTCGCGAATAATATTTGTTCGAGGGAAGTTTATCTTCAGACTCTGATTGTTTATATTACTGAAATAATCTGAAGCATTTAATAAGGGTAGTTATTGATATGGGCAGTCAATTTTCATGTTTCTAAATTTATTGCAACAAAAATGAAACTTAAGCCGTTAGGAGAGGAATCCGTGAATCATGGTTTAATCGGCGGAATTGAACATGCAGAAAAGAATTAAAGATATCGCATCAGTTTGTCGAATGTTGATGGAAGCTTTAACTTTGAATTAGATGATCTCGATGAAAAGAAAATATGTGCTTCCTAACCTAACCAGTTAAAAGATGAGGCTATTCTGGCAAGTGATGTGCTGATAAATGAAGGAGATTGTCTATATGAAAAGAATCCTACTGAAATTCTTTTGTTCATTGGAGCTGATTACACAGGTAAATTGCTAACGGGAAATATAAAACATCTTTCAGGAAACTCAGTTGCTGTATAAATACTCTTGGGATCGACTGTATTGGGTAAATCTGATGTTATAAATACAAGCAAAGGTAGTTCACTGTTGGTATTGTCACTAAATGTCAATGATATTAAGATTACAAATCTGTGAAATTTAGACTCCTTGGGAAATAAAGATGGTAGTACAAAACGTACTAAACCAGAAACCTAGGAATTTCGGAGAAACGGTTAGTAGAGATAATACAAGTAGATATAAGTTAAATTTACCTTGGTTAGATGGACATCCGCCTTTGCTTTCTATAAAAGAGTTAGCCCAAAAAAGGCTTAAATTCACTGTTAAATCCTTGAAATTAAAGAATCGATTAAATAAATATCAAGAATTTACAATCAGTGGGAAAGTGAAGGTATCAGTGGCAAATTAATACAAATAGGATTAATCGTGAATGCCTAAGGATACATTATTTGCCTCATAGAGCAGCTTTTAAAGACTGTTCTGCTACTAAATTACGACCTGTATTTGACGTATCCGCTAAAACTAAGAACTCCGAATCAATAAATGAATGCGTTGAAAAAGGTCCCAAACTTATTGAAATAGTCCTATCCTAAATAGATTTAGATGGGGTAAAATCGAAGTTATCTCGGACATAAAAAAGGCCTTTCTGCAAATAGACCTAAATGAATCAGTTAGGGATATTTTGATGTGTTCGTGTTCACGTGGTGGAAAGTTGGAAATCCCCCAAACACCATCACCTATAGACATTGTAAGATTTTATTTGGCATATCATGCGGCCCTTCTTGCAGCAGTTTTGAATCATGTCAACGTATAGTGATCAAGTAGAACCTTTGAAGAGCCTTGCAATGAAACTAAAGGCCTCACTATATGTTGGCAACTGCGTTGTAAGTGTGGACTCTAGCTGAGTTAAAACATTTTAGAACAGAGACTCAAAAAATTCTGAAGACAGCTTAATTTGATTTACGTGGATGAAAAAAATAATTTTCTTCCAGAGATAAGGGAACATGGCCAAAATGGATTAGATGCCGATGGAAAAGAGGTATCAATTTTAGGTCTAACATGGGATAGCGAAGAAGACACTTTGCCATGCAAGCTCATCCGAAAGGGAAAACGAGGGTGAGCCAATTACAAAAAGGAAAATTATGTCTGTAGCACACCAGCTATATTATCCGATAGGGTTCACTTACCCTGTAACATTAATCCCTAAATTGCTCCTTCAGGAATGTTGGAAATTACGAATCGCGTGATTCAAAATTACCTGAAGATATAATTAAAACATTTGAAAAATGTAAGGATGAATTGAATGAACTGAAATTTCTAAAAAATACCTCGTAGACTTTGTACCTTAGATCTTGATGAATCTAGCTTAATTCTTCACACCTTTTGAGATGCGTCTGTGAACTCTACTTAGTGGTAATGCGTAATATCTTCTTTGTCTCTTCTAGTTGGTTGTATGCTTTTGTCAAGTGCTCATTGTTCGTTTTTTTGTATGTCAATACATATATCTTCAAAGAACACTGCTCAGCATCTTTGTATGTAGTCGAGTGCATTATACAAATGAATTTTATTTGTAGCTGTATAGCAAAGAATTGAGCAGGCTGTCCCCAGAAAAAGGTAGGAACTTTAGAATTCAATTATTTGAATAATTTTACCTGCATATATTTTGAAAATCAGAAGAAATTTCTGAACCGGTCATTAATTTGGGCTAAATTTAAATTTTCGTCATTAAATTGGTCTATTTATAAATTAAAGGACATATCTATATTTACTCAAACTTTCTTTTTGGAAATACACTAATGTGGTGTCAGTCATATTTTAGTTGTGCTATATATTAATCGTCTTTATTTATATATGTTTTCACGATCTTTCTAAGACGATATTGCTGTTGGAATATTTTAAATAATAGCTGAAATGTATGTCCTTTATTTCCATGTAAGTTGATACAATATGTGATTTATGCTTTTAACTTACTAACATAACGACTAAAGTTATTGTGAACAGCTTGACGCCTGATAGACTGAATCTAAATTTCGACATAGATCTAAAATTGTGGCCCCAATTTTACAAATCAAATTTCTTACCATGAACTTATTTTACAGGAAATTTTAATTTATTGACTTCGCTTATATTGAGTGGCATTTGACAGTTTTGTCGAATTTCGAACATAAATGAAGTACATCTATAATTTTATTGTAAAGGTCATGTATTAAAATTAACGTAACTATCTTTTTCGCGTTTTGAATAGTCACTTTTAATAATATATAATTAAGCAGTTATATATTCTCAGTTATATAAGCAATATCCGTGACAACCAACCATCATGTATATGTACGAGTTTATGTATATTGTTGAAATTTATGCATTATTGAAATTTATGCATCATTGAAACATTTGCAGCGCACCAAACGCAATTTCTTGCATTTTTCATTTCCTCAAAAATTTTGTAGAAAAAAAAATGTAATCTAGAATTTTAATGTAAAGACTACACGGTGAGTTTAAACAGTATCATTCTTGAATTGCCTTATTCAATAAGTCAAATATAATAAATACTAAAACTATAAACGAATTTATTATATTCAATTGGCACCCTTCGTCATCTAGAAAATGGAAAATCATATATATTTGCATTTTTGGCAGATTTTCTATAACTTTAAATATGATATTCAATGTATTTAAAATCCCACGTATACTGAATTTCTAGAAGCGAATAAAATAGATTTATATATTTCAAATTCCTCAATTCAACTTAAGTATAAGAAATCCTTGAACGCTTTAAATATTTCGATGTAAGAGGATTCGAAGAAAAATGAAATTGTAACTTAATACTTTTTGAAATATTTTAAAATGTACAACATGAATTTAAGGTATTCGGATTCGTGATGATTCTCAAAATAAAAGCTAGTTGTCGCATATTCGTTTTATTCTTTATCATTTACAGTATTGTAAACAGATTTTACATTTCTTATAAAAATAAATGATTATGCATAATATATTCTTTTTCCATATTTTGAATTTTTATGTAATATCATCAATGTTAATCATATTAAATTCCTTGCATCATTTAATCTATGCATAGTATATTAAATTTTCTATTTACAGTAGTTCTATGGAAAAATCTAGTTTTCTGAAGTTGAAGAAATACATTGTTTCGAATGCATTGTTTTCATAAGCAGAATATTACGCACATTGATGAAATCATTTTTATTTGGATTCAGTTAGAATAGCTGGGAGCCAATATCATTTTCTTAGATTTGCAATAATCGTTTTGAGACTTATAATAAGCCTATAATATAATTAGGAATATAATTATATTTCAGAAGGTTCATTAAACTGTGTTTTCCTCCAAATTAATTTTCTAATTAGCCAGGGTCAGATGTTCCCGATTTCCCCAGAGATTATGAGATAGTTGGTCTACCTATTTGGACAGTTATATCCATTTCGGTTTCTTATCATAACAAAAAATACATTTGAAAAAAATAATGAAGCAGCATTGAAGCCATTTTGAAATAGATCACACAGTTTTGAACAGCGGCTAAATGATACGCAGGAACCCACTCTCATCTTCACACATCACAACAAATATTTATATTTAACCGATTTAATGTACATGGCGATTTATATTGCGATTTTTTGTTGTAATCAGGTTTCGCATTAGAAAGTTGTCAACGCCAAAGTAAAAGGATTACAAATAAGTCACTACAGTCAACAGTTATCCTTCTTTAATAAAATAGAATGGTTCTAATATTTAATATGAATTGTCTGTGTTAATTGCAGTTCTGATGAAGATTGACTTTTATATTGATTGGTTAAATAATTTTATCATGACTTTACTGAAAACCACATAATATCATTTATTACCATTGTGATAATAATTGCCATTTGCCTTATATACTCTAATTAATAAAAGAAAGATGAATTATTAAAATTATTAAAGGCAAAATTATTATTGATTTTATTATTACAAAACCGTGTATATTACCGTGTATATTACAAGTTGCCATATAATCCGAAGCAAAGTGCAACAGCCGACAAGTATTGAAAATCATTTGTGGGGCTAAATAGAACAATGTTGATGAATTTTTTATGCATTTTGTGGATGAATAACTAAGCTTTAAAAAGGCAGTTATCAAGGAGTCGAAAATATATTTATGGTTATAAATACATTTGTTTTTTGAAAAATTATTAGAACTAGCTTTAGTCTTTTATACAACATATCAAAACAAAAAAAGTATTGTAAGAAATTCCTGAAAATAAAGCCAAAATATTAAATAGATATCGATTTCTTTCATAATCACTTAACATTTTTGGGAAGATTTTTTGACCATTCGTGTCCATGGCTATTTTATGAAGCAATAACAGAAAACAAGTGATCCCTTATCTTCTTTTTTTATTGCAATAGCACTCTCTCGTAAAACCCTTGATTCTTGATACGTCCTCAAGCAATAACTTTTACTTCTTGCCATCTTTCAATCGAACGCTTCCAAATACAAGAGTTTATGACGTTCAGTTGCAGAAATACGGGAAATGCTTGCTTCCAAGTGAGTGAGAGGCATTGTTTTTAGGGGTATCTGATGGGCATCTTGCCCATCTATATTCGGGGACGTTTTTATTTCATTTACTTTAAAAGCGATGTTTATATACGTTTTCATGATCTTACTGTCGGTAATATCAAAAATGAAATGTCAATTCTTCTTTATCGAGATATGCTCTAGTCAAGTTATGCATTTTTCAGTAAAGTTGATGTTATTTTGAATGTCTGAATTCTTCGCTGTTTGTTTTTTAATATTGTGGAAAACAATGAATGATGGAGTAAAATGGTTCTACATTTCACTCAGATCCACAATTTAACTAGGATACTTCTATCTACTATAATTAAAAGATAATAAAGAAAGGACCCTCTAATTAAAATGCCAATTTCACAGGGATGGGCTATGAAAGAGAATGAATTTAAAGATAAATCATAGAAGATTATATTAATATAGAAGCATTTAAATTCTAATACTTTTACAATATTATTTCATGACATCATTTCTGTTCACACACGCACACACACACACACACACACACACACAC
>JAPMOR010091788.1:0-37535 GCA_026543865.1 Argiope aurantia | reverse complement strand
GAGTCAATGCCGAATTTGTGTTCTTTGACTCCAATACAGAATTTTCAGAATTTATGTAATGTATTTAAACATTATAACTTTAAAAAAAGATGTGGATACAGGATACTAGCAGTTGGCATTCAGTTTAACACTAAATGTGTCGATTTCTGTTGAAATTTGTATGAAATCCATTGGAGGAAAGATAAATTGCCTGTCTTTACTATGCATGTGAAGAAGCTAATTCGCAAATAAGGAAAGCAATATGAATGGGATTTAATACATGATTTGTTCATCAAATTTGCATATAGGTTTTAAATTTTAGACTAAATCTATTACAAGAATGATCCTCTGTATTGTTGTATGAAATGCGATAGCTCAAAACTGCAATTTTATAAATAATTAAAATTTGGAATGCAATTTTGTAGACAGGTAAAAATTTAAATTCAATAGTAGGGAGGAAAGATTTTCCAAATGCTTTATCAATTTTCTTCTTCCCTAACTAATTATAAATATTTCTATATTTCATCGCCGCGCCAAGAATTCTGAGAGAAAGGAAGTCAGACTCACTAATATGGATGATAAGTGACATTCAAAAATTGCAGCTTCTTTCTATCTGCTATCTTATGTCCTCCACATATTCAAATGATACACGGGAAGGGTGAGGGAGAACAGGAAAGGACACGGTATAATTTCTAAATATGCAGAAAATTATAATAAAATAATTTTTGTTGGTTCATTAGCTTTATAAGCGAAATAATATGAAAACGTAAAATTGTATCAGGAATCAAAAACTAGATAGAAAAGTTTCCAAGATGTTGATAAGAGGTTGAAAATTACTGAAGAAAATCATTGTTGAAAAAATATTACAAATAATTTTTAATCATTACTTCATGCCTGGTGCAGTTAAGCCAATGTTGGCTTTTGAGCCATTAAAACTCACAACCAACCAACCATTGGTTCATATATACGTGTGAGACATGGAATAAAACACGAATCTATTTTAACTGTATGTAGCGAACACTTAAAACATACTTAATAACGATTAGTTTTACCTTATATTTCCTTGTTCAAAGAATTGACCTCCTTGAGACACGTATGCATTAAATAGACTGCAGATGTTCAGTCCATGAGATAACTGTGTGAATCCCATAAATGTTGTTATCATCCTTTGATAGCCTCTTTGCAGGACCGGGTGATATACGTTCATCGTCGAATGAATGCACAAAAAAATGTAGAAGTATGTTAGGAAAACCAGCATGTATTTGTCAGAGAATTAAACTTCCCAAGGAATGAATGAAGACTGGTTACGGCATCAAACAAAAAGATGGCTATTTTAAAGAGTTTAATATTGTTGTTAGGGAAATAATCAGTCTGAGGATGCCATAGAATTAAAGTGTACCTTATATTAATATCAATAAAAAAATTTAATTCGATCATTGCCAAGCCTGGGAACCATTGACAAGGCATTCATTCAACATTAATTAAGAATATCTGCAAACTAACTTTTTTCAAACAGTGGAACTGACATTACAGTTAAGCCTTATACAGATTTATAACAATATATTTCCGGAAAGAAATAGCTGCGAAAAGATATATTTTAACTGACAATTTTCATACTTAATTCTAGCAACAGTTATGATAATAGAAATCCGATGTTCTTCGAAACAACAAAATAAAATGAAGTAACTAGTAAGTTAAAATAGAGAGCGCAGAAGTGTTTAATTATTCTCCACCATTCACTGCTTTAACAAACCAAAGAAACCTCAACATCACCATATAGTAAAGAAGAAAAAAATCGAAGCATTCCAGAATACCCATCCACTTAAAGTATTAGCGAGTTGAAATAGAAACGAAACCAGCAAATAGCAGAAGTAAGGTCGAACGGATTGGAAAATTGACAAGTACTTCTTGTCTAAATTCCTTTTCCCATTCAACGTTTTCATCATCTAAGAAGGGGTAGGTAAAGAGGGAGAGAGAAAGGAAACAGTGATTCATTACGATTCCGGGGGCAGTGCGTTTTGGTTATACGTGATCGGCATTTCCGAAGTCACCCTAGGGCAGAAACCCTCCAAGAGGTTTTCGTCATGTTTCACACGAGCTCCTCAAAACGGCTATCAGTAGGTTTCTTTGCTTATGTATTGCTGTTTTTCCTTTTGCATTTTTTCCTTGCACACAGAAAAAGAAAGTGTGAATGCTGCTTTAAGCTGACTTGTTCTTTGCAACTCAACCATTCAGTTGCTAATATAGAAAGGTCCGACTGGAAATGAATTTTGTTACGAAAGAAAAAAAAGAAAAGAAAGTTTCTAGGTTAGCAGAGAAAATTTGTGGTGACGAGAAGTTAAGTTTCTGATTAATTTTTTGTATTCGGCAGAGATAAAGAAAAATTAGCAGTTCTTTTTTAATTTTTTATTTTTAAATAATAATGTCTTCCTTATGTCCGGAAATATGGTGAAGAGTGTTGATATAAATGAAACTAGAATTATCAAGATAATTAAATTAAATTGATTTATAAAGTACTTTTATTTTGTGTCATAAGAAGCTTAGAATTTCAACTCAAGAAAAAAGTAATTTTTAATGGTCCTCTTTACCACTATTTTCTGTATTTTTATAGTTCGTATTGAAACTATAAATATTTCCTTTTTACACTATTCAAGACAAATCATACATCAAAAAGTAAATACATGAATATCCATTTGCTTTCAGTGACTCTTATTACATTTATCAGAGTAGAAAAACATTAAATTAAACTGTAGGTTATTATATATTAATGAATATCAATAACATTAGAATGAAAATAAAAAATAATTGTAAAAAATTGAAACGATCTCTGCTTGAAGATGACTCTTGGTAAAGTTTTCAGACCAGATAAATTTTTTCCTACAGTTTTTCTGTTTTAATTCTAATTTTACTGACATTTATTAATATTTTACAGTCTTATTTACTGTTTTTCTATTTTGAATAATTTCATTTTTTTAGATGCAGCAGCATTGGTACTTTCTAAATCCAATATATTTAATCAAAATATTTTTTTCAAATAATATCAAATTTATTTGAAAAAACATTTAATAAAATTATTCAAAATAATTCAAAATTTATCAAATAATATTTATATTTTTTCATGTAAAAAACCCTCATATATCTTCTTTCACTAGATTAGTTCCATAAATTTAAATTCTAGCTTTATTTGTTTTTGTACATAATTATTATAATTATATTATTGTAGTTATCTTATTAACGAATTAAATAATTTTATGAAATTTTACTCTATAAAAATATGGAGCTGAAAAATTATCAAATGATATACGTGCTTTACGAAACATATGTTATGAATTATGCATAACATATGTTTATTCATATTATAATTATATATGTTTATATATATAATTAAATCACACATACATTCATAATTAAATTAAATTTAAAAGATTAATTAAATTACCTTCAATATAATTATATTTATATTCATATATATAATTATTCATAACATATGCATTATTGAATAAAATCTTATATGCTATTCAATAAGAATATTTCAACGTTTTTCACTATTCCAGGTTGGATAGTGAAGTGGGTTGTTGTGGAGTTGATTACGGTTGGTTGTGGTTGTATGGAGGATATATGTTGGATTGTGGTTGTATGGAGTTGGAGTGGATCTCTACTACTAATTTGCACTCTTAAATTCTGAGTTGACATTCGCCATAAATAAATTAATAAGCGTTTCTTATGATTATTTCTATTTCTATTTCCTTCACTCACAATGATATAGCATTATATAACTTGTATTTGAATAAAAGAAATGAATAAGAATTTTGCTTTCGACAGATCTATCTTCAGTCTTCTGCAAAATCATTGATCACGGAGCTTCATTCTCTTTGTAGTAGCTTTGATGCGGAAATAAATTCAATACATGATGATATTTGCAAATTTTTGCTAGTTTTTCATTAAATCCAACATCATTCCTCTGCGAATTCCCCGCTTGTCAAAGGTATGGTGATAGACTATTTTTCAGGTGATACATATTTGTAAGCCTTCCGCATTTCTTTGCATGCACCAAAAGGCATTGAATTTATCAAAGTAGCGATTTAATAAAAAACAGAAGTGGAAATGTTTGCATTTTATTTAATTATATAGTTTAGCATAATTATCAGCAGAATTAGAAATCAAAGTATCAGTGGATAGTCTGATAAAATGAACTAGCCTTATGAAAGATAAATCCATAAATTTCCAATTAAAATCAAGTAAATGTCTAACAAATAACTCTGGAAATGCATTTGTTTTACCCACTGCATTTCATTTCTCAGGAGGTAAAAATTACCCAAAAATGTTTACCTCAGGAATCTGAAAAAACAGCCTTATTTCTATTTTCTGGATGTTATTTCTCCTGGAGAATTATTTTCTGCATTGCATTTCATTTAAGAATTCTAAGCAAAATCATAGGTAGAAATACTTGCTTATTTATAAGCGAAGATGAATTATTAAAAATGAAATCTTTGCATCATTTTTATTACTAAAAATGAATTTTTATTACTATTATCGTTAAAATCCATAAATCTGAATCTAGCCGTAACATAAAATCCATTTTTAAGTAGCTGCTAGATTTTTCTAAGTATTTCGTGGATTAAGGCTCGGTTACTTTTACATACAGAAAAATATCTAATAAAAAGAAAATAAAACTGATCTTATTGAAATAATAAATCAAAAACTAGCGTTTCAGCCGTTTCACAAAACCTTATCAATAACAAGTAATTTAAAAAAAAATAATTGAATCCCTACTTAGGTCAACAAAGAAATTTTTTATTTTAGTTACATTTTGTTAAACAATTATCAAAAAATTATTAAGTATCAAAAAATTATTGATTTTTGCAAGAATTGAACTCGCATTCTTAACCCTCATGTGAAAAATACTGAAATTCTTGCATTTTACCGATTGATCTACTGCCTGCTGCTTTCAATTTCCCTTAAAAACTGTTAAAGCTCTATTTAAAGTATTAAAAATTAATTAAATTTAATTAACGAATTAATATTTGAAAAAACTGTATTAACATCAAATGTCATCCACTACAAGTTTTAAAAAATGTATTTGAACTTGAGTGGATGAATAAAAAAATATTTTATTAGAGATTGAAAATTTGAACAAGATATATAAATATATATAGTTAGAGTGTGAACTAATAGTTTAAATTGAAAAAAATGGGTCGGTGAATTAGGAAATATTCTACGTTACTTTGCTAGATTTTTTTATTCGTTTGAAAAGAATATTTTCTTAAATACCATGCTTTCTATAATAAATGAATTCTAGTTTTCGGCAAAGAAACAAACAAAAACTTCATAAACAATATTATTACCGGATAATATATGATATACTAAATAAATAATTAAAAATAAAGAAATTAAAAGGGCAAAAAAATTAAATTGCCATTTAATTTATGTTTTGTCGTCTTCCCAAAATAATATGAATAAATGTTCGTCTTTTCAATCGAAATAAAAAAAAAATTCGATAAGCAAGGTGAACATTAATCTCCACTTAATTAAATTTACAATATCTTAAGGTTTTAGTTTTTCTTATGCATTTAATATGTCTCTTTAGAATGAACATTCAACATTTAATCCGAAATATATGTTTTACATCTTTTAAAGAAGGGAAAAAATTGCATTTTACATTTATTAAGTAATCCAAGATTTAAAATAAATCCGATTAAATTCATATACACTTATATATCTATATATATTTATATAGATAGATATAAATGTATACACTATAATATTATTTTTATTTTTTAAGAATCTGGCTCTTAATTTAATATGGCCCAAAATCCTTGGTATCCAATAAAAGAAAATAAAGGTACAAACAAATATTAATTAAAATTATTTCTTATATTGTCAGCATCTAGTATTTTTATTTATTTATAATTAAAACTTTCCCAGTATGTATTTCAAATATTCGATATATTAGAGATCTTTGAAATTGCTTTTATTTTTGTTTATAATATTTAATGCCTTTAAAATAATAATATTGAAAATATATTAAAATTTCTTATAAAAAGTCAGTAAACGTTTTCGCTTATAAGATGGAAATAAAAAATTCGTGTCTTTTAAACATGTTTCAGAAACTTCCTCGTATAAGCCAAATCCAAACTAGTTCATGTCGTGTAATATAATTCAAAAATTGATAAAGATATATCCGAAGTCCTGCAGACTACGACTTAAGCAAAAGCTATTTGAATCGATCTACAACTAATAAGAATGCATAACTTTAAATTTAAATCCATATTTATAAAATCAAAGACATAAAATACTCTTTTTATCCAATGCATTTCCTTAATCTTGAATGATTATATTGGCTTTTATTAATAAGAATCTTAATTAATATCCTGTTATAACAGTTTTTATTTGTATTAAATCTGGAATACTAATTTTTATCTGAAATTCTGGTATTAATGTGTATAGCGACATGCTAGAGATTGATCTCCGAAGTATCCTGAAAGTGTCCCAAATGTTCTATGGACATGCTTTGTTCACTCCCATTCGAGCAAGAAATTGCAACGCATCTTAGTAAGTCAGCAAGAATCAATTAACGGACGTATGTTATTTTGAATGGATACTATTGTTTTGGTAAAATTTTATATAAGGATGTTTGGTAAAATTTTACTAACTGTGTTGGAAGTCATATCTGAAGTTCGAAAAATTCCCCGTGTGCTGAATGTTTTCAAAGCTTAATAACTGCTTGAAGCATCCTGCGATATTGTAATCACTTCCACCATTGACCTCGATGCGATTGCTTTCCACCCTCTGTCACATTTCACACTGTTAAATGAACCATTCTCTTCGAATTTATCAATAATTTTCTTTAGACTGAATGCAGTCATTAGCCTCTTCTTAAACTCTTTAATGTATGGAATTTCTTCAATGCAATTGTTTCACATTTAGAATCCGAACTTTCATTGATAGAATCATAACTACTTTCCCAGATGCAATATAACACGAATAGCATGCTCTTCGCTCTTTTTATTGTCTTTAATTGTTCTTTTATTGCCGCATCTTTTAATTAGCATCTTAAAATAAACATATATTTTAAAGCAATTGTTTTTAGCATCGTATGACATGTATGAGGTTATCTATCAGCCAATTTTTGAATTATTCATTTTTCTTTCGAAAAAAACCATTCTCATTACGTCACATATGCTGAAGTGAAATATTAAATCATTCTGGTCAGTGGTTTATTGCATGGATTTCTGAAATTGCATCTTTAAGTAGAATTGCCCTGTGCAATGAAAGGATTTTAAAGGATTCCTTGTTTTAAGCCAACATTTTCAAACGATGTAATTTTATTTAATAACTGCTTCAAGTTTTTTGAGAAAATGTTATAGGTATTGACATAACTTTCAATTTATAATGCAATAATAGGAAACAGACTATCTTATAACCCATTCTTAATGCAACAAGTTCTTCAAGCAAAACTCTCTATTCTTGATAAGTTACTGAACTATGAGTTTTACTACATGCCATTCTCCAATAAATTATTTGAAGCTGTAAGACTTCATAACATTCAGCTGCCAAAATAAAAGAACGGTTTTGTCTTCACTGAGAAGAAGTTCCTTGTTTTTATTATTATCTTTCACATGCGAGCATTATAATAAAACATGTTCTTATGGCTCCCGTTCATTTTGAAAGAGATATCTTGATACATCTACTTGATTTCTGTTACTGACAATATCAGAAATAAATGGTTTATAATTAACGTTTTAATTTTTTCAGTAAACTATAAATCTTCTAAAATATGGACTGAAGAATGCGGTGTAAATTTCTGCTTATCTTCACCAATCCTGAAAGACTGTGAAAATTCTTCATATGTGGATAAAAGAATACAATTAAATTGGCATGCCCAATAATTTATCGCCTTTTAAAATTACATACTGGAGATTGTACTGTATTTTTTAGTTTAACCCGGCAGGACGCGCGCGGGGTGTTTTGACACCCCACGCCTGAAAATATTTTTCTATCTTCCCATCCCATGAACCGAAGTGGTTGGGTCTATCAGTACCTGTTTCCAAGGTCACATTCCACAGATAGTTTATGTAAACATCAAATTGGGAACTATTTTTAGACTGTTAGATCGAACTGGGGTGTGCTGACACCCCGTGCGCGCGGTCGTGTTAGAATTTTTGAGTGCGATAGCATGGATTCCTGCAGTCTTTTCCTCGTTTGATTTATGACGAAGAAATGGAAAGGCTTCAGAAGTTATTAGAAGAGGTTTCCTCAGATGAAGAAGAAACAGAGGATTCAGATAATGTAAACATTTTCAGCGAACACCAGTCTGAATCGGAGGAAGAACGCAGATCTTCAGATGATGAAGTTTGAGAACAAACTAGCTTTTTTGTCGGAAAAGATAAAACTACAAAGTGACAGAAAGAAGCTTTCAGAAATCAGAAACGCATACCTGTACAAAATATAATCAAACAACTGCCTGGCAATACGCAATTTTCTAAACATGTTACTTCGCCAATCTATGCTTGGAGACTAATATTTGATGATTCAATAATACAAATGATTGTGAAATGCGCTAAAACTTATGTAGAAAGTATTTCTGGTAATTTCAAAAGAGAAAGAGATGCAAAACCTTTAGCAAAAGAAGAATTTTGAGATTTTATAGGACTATTATATATAGCTGGATTGCACAAATCTTCTCATGTGAATGTTAGAGACTTATGGGCGACAGATGGCACAGGATTAGATATTTTCCGTAAAACTATGAACTATAAGCGATTTCTTTTCATACTTCGTGTCTTGTGATTTGATGATATCAAAACTAGGAATGACAGACGAAGAGTTGATAAATTAGCTCCAGTAAGAAACTTGTTTGAACATTTTATCAGGAACTGTTAGAAGTCATATCATGTAGGTGAATACGTAGCATCAGATGAAAAACTAGAGTCATTTCGAGGCAGATGCTCCTTTCGACAGTATATGGCAAAGACACCAGCAAGATATGGTTTGAAGATATTTGCTTTGGTCGATTCTAGGACATTTTACACGTACAACATGGAAATATATGCAGGTAAGCAGCCAGATGACCCTTACAAGACAGATAACAGTTCCTGTGAAATAGCTAAATGCTTGCTAGCTCCATTATACAATTCTGGAAGAAATGTCACCACAGATAATTGGTATACCAGTTATGAATTAGCCGAATTTTTACGAAAACAAAAAATTTCTATTGTTGGAACAATACGTAAGAATAAAAAAGTTATCCCACCTGAATTTGCCTCGCATAAAAATAGAGAAGCACATACAACTCTCTTCGGGTTTCAAAAGAATATAATGATTCTTTCTTACATGACGAGAAAGATCAATTGTGTAAATCTTCTGTCAACCATGCATAATGATAATCACATTGACGAAAGTACAGGAGATTTAAAAAAACCGGAGGTAATAACATTCTATAACATGACGAAAGGAGCAGTAGATGTTGTCGATGAAATGGGATGATCTTACTCTGTTGCTATAATATCTAACCGGTGGCCTATGGTGATATTCTTTTCACTTCTAAACATTATGGGAATAAATTAAGGATCTTGCTGTTATCGACCAAAACCCCACCTGAAAAATTCAGAAACAGGAGGCATTTCTTGAAGGATTTAGCGTTTTCACTTTTAGAACCTCATATGAAATCAAGACAAAAACAACAAGAGTTTCTGGATGAACCAACACGCAAAAAAGCAAAAATTAAGCTACCGTAGATGCTACTTGTGTCCAAGAGATAAGGACAAGAAATCAAAAACTACTTGTTTGAAGTGTGAAAAAAATATATGTCGAGAACATTCAGTAATTGAAGCGATATGTACAAACTGCAAACAATCTAATGTTTCTGATCCATGTACACCCTAATACGTTAGAAAATTTAATAAATATCACTTTTTTTATACACAATAATGCGTAAGTTTCGATTATAGTGAAAATTATAAACAAAAAAGAAAAAAATCTTTACAGTTGATATCATTAAAAGTCCCTTTAACAAGATAAAAAACAAGGTGAGTGTATTATTTTTTTCCATGAAAATTTTTTCAGTTATTCTTTTTTAAAGAAAAAGGCTATAATTACAATAAAATTCATTAATTTATAGAATTCCATTGATTTCTTTCGTCTTATGCCCTATATTATGGCTGGGGTGTGCTGACACCCCATACGCGTCCTCGTGTTGCGTTTCACTGTGCGCATCCTGCCGGGTTAACCTTCCTTGGCTCATTCTAAATATTTCCGATATTAAATATAATTTTCAGTGCTTTTTTATACCTTCAAACTTGAAAACTATTTTTTGTAGCTATCGAAAATAGTAAATTTTTGGAGAATTTTTGTAAGTTGAAACGGTTTTGGTTGCGTTTGATAAGAAACTAGACACTTATTTTTAAATTTTTTGTCTTATCTACATCTATGTATTTTTCTCTGTGAATTTCAATCAAATAATATATGCACTTACTCTTGAATGTATTCTTTCAATAATTCATAACTTGGCTAAAGTAAACAGTACTTTCTACAAACAAGAACATTTCTATGGCGTTGATCTTTCAAATGTGGTACCCATTCACTAATATATATGAAATATTTTGCAACCCAAAATCGATGATTTTTACATGTTTTTTTTTTATGTTTACATGTTTAAGAAGATTTTTTTTTTACATGTTTGAAAATATTTGACCGATACTAGCAGGAAACAGTATACATTATACTCCCGAGTGTCTGTTTCGCGACTAAACTGCACTGCTTCCATACTATCCGGCCTAGTTTTTCAAAAACTAAAACTGTAAATTTGAATCTTATCTTAGAGTTATCTTTTCATATATGTATACCATTTATCAGTGAAAAAAATCCTGTTTGAGTCAATTTTTTTAAAAATTATGCTTACGATTTGCTTTGATGTTTTGTTTATGTTTCCAGCATTTAAGTTAGGCATTACAGAATTTATGTTAAAAGATGAATAGTGTATATCCTTTAACTTACTTTTCCTCTAATAAATTCTTGAAACATGCAGTGCAGTACATAAACTATCAGTAACAGCCTTCTAATTTAACTCGACATATTACCAGTGAGAGCTTTTATGATTCATCTGGCCGTGGCCACATTCACATTCTACATGGCTTGAGATAAATGGAGGGCTTAGTACTCAATAAGAAGTGAGAAAATATGTATTGTAACGTTGAGTTTTGGTATTAAAATTTTGTCCTCTGATATTAGTGGTCAATGAAACGAGTTCATAGAACTCCGGTTTATCCGGGTTTTTTGCTGTTTGGTCTACCTTACCGCCACATTAGGCCGGATACTCGGAAATGTATCCTCGGGATACTGTATTTAGTTTTACTGTTTAGCTTTATTGTGGATTTTATAAATATTAATAGTTTTTATTATGAAAAACTGTTTGTCATATGATTTTTATGACAACATGCTTTCAATTTGCATGGTATTTATTCATTTATTAAATAGTATAATTATTACAAATTTGAATAATTCTTAAGGTATGTTTAAGTGAATGATTACAATTAGACGGTATAAACTGTGCTAAACCACCATTAGAATTAAGTTAAAGTAAGACTATAGTAAATACTTCTATAATTGATTTTAAGATCTAGGTTTAAGATTAACATCATTAGGCCTAAAAAATGATTTAATGATGGTCATGTTTTTTCCATATTCGGGACATTTAATTTCGGGTGGATAGCCCCAGGTCCAACCGTATTGCATGGAACTTGTGACTGGATGGTACCAACGTTCTTCTGGAGCAGTACGGTAACGAATCTGTAGATATTTGCTTCTTCCTTCGCCATCATGACTGATTCCTGTGGGATTTTAAAAAAAATATTAAAATTAAGCATAAATGCAATGAGGCTATATGCAATTTCTAAGAAGATTTGCAAATTTGCAATTATGTGCACAGTGATCTACATAAAAATTTGAAAGACGCATGCATTAGTATAAAAAGTAGGCATTAGTATAAGAAGTATTTATTAGTATAGAAGTATGTATAAAAATGTATTATTTTGAAGTATGTATAAAAAATATTAGTTTTGAAGTATGCATGAAATGCAAGTATTAATATAAGAAGTATGTATTAGTTCTGAAGTAGGTATGGAAAAAATATTAGTTTAGATGTATGAATGAAACAATTATTAGTTTAGAAGCATGTATGAAATATGTATTAGTATAAGAAGTATGTATGAAAAAGGAGTTTAGATGAATGAAATGCATTTATAAATATAAGAAGTATGTGTTAATATAGAAATATGTATGAAAAAAGTATTAGTATAGAAGTATGTATGTTAAAGTATGTAAAGTATAAGTATGTATGTTAAAGTATGTAAAGTATAAGTATGTATGTTAAAGTATGTAAAGTAGAAATATGCATGTTAAAGTATGTAAAGTAGAAGTATGTATGAAAAAGCTGTTGCACTGGATCGATTTGATATCTAGTTTAATGTCCCCTTTGAATTTGTCACCAGTATGGTAACGCAAAAGAAGGGAAGTAATTCTTCTAAAACCCTAATTTTGATTTATAGACTATAATTTTAATTCGTTGAGTTATACATTTATAATTTGTGACTTATTATTTTTGTCATCCTAGGAGATGAGAAAAGAACATTAAAGTAGATTTCAAGCCCTGTTTCTTTCGTAATTTTGTGTACTCAGAAGATCAAGATTCTAAAGGGAAAAATAAAAAAAAAGCCAATGAACATTTCTATCCGCAATCATAGTTTGATATATACAATAGGTTACTTCCCACACTGTTTACTGTTCATTATTTATAGATTTTTTTTACTAGATTTTATTGTATTGATTAATATTGTCCATCAGATATTTTATAAAAATAAAAGGAAGCTTTATGTCTTTTAATAGTTCTCTACTAATAAAGAGCAATTTCTTATAAAATTAATATTTTATTTAGAGATCTTATTAAGAGCAAGAATTACTTATAAAATTAATAATAGTGTGAAAGTAGGGAATCAATTAAAAAAATAGCCCCAGTTTCATCACTTATTAAATAAACAGCATCTGTTCAAAGTGGATGCCCGGTTTATTGAACCAGGTCTTAACGGATGGGTTAATAGCGAAATTTTCATTGTAATTTGAATTTTAATTACATTGATTATGAGTATGTATATTTTAGAACATGCTGAATTAAGCTGTATAATTGAAAATGGTAGAAACTTACTCTAATGAGCGCCCTCTCAATAGTGTCAATAATGCCAGACAATCAAAGTAGCAGATGCATAATTTAACGTCAAAATAGTAATGCTAGAACAGTTTACCCCCTTTGCCTGGTTACCTTACAGGCGATTTTTAAGTGGTACGTAACCGTAAAATTTAATCCAAAATTTTATAATATAAATTGAGATACCTTTATATATGTGCTTTTTGATAGATATTGGGACCGGCTTCATGGGCTTCATATCGTCTAATTTTCTTGCTCCACTGCTACCACCATTGGTGCTACATATACAAGTCGTTTGATCAGCATTAAATTTATACTTTTGTAAGGTTTTTCTTTCAATTTTATCATTCCCAGCGGCTTTAGTAGACGATTCCTTGACCTTATTGCTCGCGCAGGAGAGACAAAGCCTCTTCTTATCAGTTTCTTTTTTCAGAAATAATATTTTCTCTTCAGTAGATTCCGGTGAAGGATTGTATTGGGACTTCATGCTTGATGTTTGTTCTTTCACGTCATATTCCTGCGCTGCAGAATGCGTCCCATCCTCTGAAGAATCATCATCTGATACCCAATCATCAGAGAAAGAGACAGATATCAAGGGCACAAAGCAGACCTAAAATTAAAGGCAATACACCTTAAGTAATAATACAGTAAATAATTATTTCATGTAATTAAGTTTGGCTGTATGTTCGTCATTAATCAATAAAGATGGCAGGCTGATATGTTATTTCGAAACTTCTGTTCGAATTGACACAATCTTTGGTACATTTCTGCCAGAAATAAACAATAAGTAGGCCATATTTTTTATCAAGATATAAAACCTCACGTTAGAAACTTAATAGCATATTCCCATGCCTTCAAATATTTTTATAGTGTAATCCATGGTGTTTTTTCTTCACAGGCATTGGAAGCGGCCGCCTCATACCTCCACATCTAGATGGGCCTTATAATCTATTCGATGTAAATCGCAACCAATGACAATACTTTAACATTGCAGCCTTATAAATATAAAATTTTCTTCCCTTATTTAATTTTTAACAAAAGAAAGAAAATAAGTAAAAATAAAAAAGGCCGAAAGAAATGTAGAGATAAATAATCACTAACGAAATATGGTGAAAAAAATCAGATAATTAAATAATTACAAAAGCATTCATATTCAAGAGATCCCTGAGATTTAAAAATGTCAAGACATTATATTTAAGTTAACAATATTTTTTTAGCTAAACGCATGGAAAAAGTTACAATCTGTCC
Organism: Argiope aurantia; assembly: GCA_026543865.1. NCBI lineage: Eukaryota > Metazoa > Arthropoda > Arachnida > Araneae > Araneidae > Argiope > Argiope aurantia. The sequence continues at coordinate 23,110 of JAPMOR010091788.1, read as the reverse complement.
AATGAAATCTATAAATATTAAGTGTGATCATTTGCATCAGCCGTTGAATTCTGAGATTCAAATATGATTTTTTTTTACTAGAATTAATAGAATCTAGTGACTGGTATTCATAGGCTTCATTTTATTAGCTCAGTTAGTTGTACATCTCTCTCTTTGTTTGTTTGATCGGAGCAAATTTCTAAACGATTTTAAATTAACTTCCTGATGAGATAGAAACTTTAAACATAGGTCAGATTTGGAGTTGGATGACAATCCAATATTAATTTACTTTCTTGTAACCTCGTTTCAAATTTCTTCCACAGGATTAGCTCATTAACTCTGCTGTTCTGTTCGTATTTACTATACGTATGTAGCGCTCAGGTTAATATGATCCGATTCAGAAAATTAAAATTTCTTGCAGTAAATGACAGGTCTCATTTAGGAAATGGTTTAAACAACAGTAATGTAAGTTTAAAAAGAAATCTAATAATGTAAAGCATCTATAAAAATAACAGAAAATATTCGAAACTAAAACTTACCTTTATTTACAATTTGAACAATAATATCTTGCATGAGATTTGCGAATGTGACTCTTACAATTGTAGCATAACATATTATTTTTGTTGCCTTTGCTTGATGCATAGAGATTGCATCTTGCACGTTTGACACACAATGAAGTATTCTCAGCAGATCCCGATGGTACGTTTTCCTTTTTCCTCTGTATTAATTTCACTATTTTTATTGAGCCCTCACTTCTTGGTAGGTGTGGCCTTTCTTCAATGTGTGGAAAAATGAGTGATTTTCCTAGTTCTTCCAAAAATAGTTTTCATTTAGTCAATTTGTTTCCGTTTCATTCATTATGTATTGAAGTTCATAAAGCAAATGCATTGTACGCAGAAGTATCAAGCATGCTATAGAATACTATCATGGACCAGAGATTTGTTTTTCTTTTACACGTGTATGTGTTTAAAAGTTGATCAAGAAGATCCACAATTCCTTTAGTTGAATTGTAATCCAAAATCATTAATGGTTTTTTTTTGTCAGGTCTGTTTCTAATTTCTTTGTCATGATGCAACGTGCTCATAATAATGTTCTTTTGTGGGATGTAGTTTACAACTATAGTGTCTTCTATAAAATCAAATAATAAGCTGTGAACTTCTTTGTTTGGTATTTCTTTAGGAAACTCTGATTTATTTTTTCTAATGATGTCAAACATATCCATTTTCCGTTTTAGAAGAAGTTGTCCTAAATTGTAAGATAAGAAAAAATTATCATGCCCCGAATAACAATGAGTAAGATCACACATTACTCGCATTCCCTGATTTTTCTTTGGCTTTGACCCTTGTTCTTTACTAACGTAAATTTGTGTTTTCAGTACATACGAAGCTTTGCAGTCACATAAGCATATTTAGATGGATTACTTGGTATATATTGTTTGAAAGGACATCGACTACGAAATTCTATTTATTGTTCATCTACAGTAATATTTTCATTCGGATTATATAATTTTGGTAGAATTTCTATCCATTTTTCCCAGATATCTCGCACTGCAGGTAATTTATCCAAATTTATTCTTTCTTGACGAGTGTATTTATTATCGAAACGAACAACTATCGATATGGTGCAAAATACTTTTAGGGACATTGCCACACGAAATATATTTCCGCCAGTTTCTGTATCCCATAAACTTTTTGTTTATTATCGTTTTCAGTTGTAGAATTGAATACTGAATAAAATGTATTTTTTATGTCATCCTTGCCGTTGCATATCTTGTCACTCCTGGAGTAGTTTTTGTAATATTAGCAGCTTTTGATTGAGAAGAATGTGAAGCCTACTTTATTTCACAATTCTTGTACCGAATTCTTTCTTTATAGTTCATTTGTTGAATATCGGTATCAAAATCGTTGTCAGAACTTTCACTCACAATTTCATCATGTGCTAGATTTTCATACTTGGATACTTCTTCTTCGCTCTCAGAAATTAAATTATTAGTTTAGCTAAATCAGCGTGATTCAAATTTATGCGATTCGCCATTTTTTCTCTCCCATTCACAGGAACAAATCTTTTACAGTATCAGAAAATGAAATACAGCAGAAAAAAAAGAAAGAAACGTTGCAATAAGACCAAATAGTTTGGCCCCTTGCAGATCGTATCATCTTTTTGACCTTACATCCACTTTTTTGTCATGTGCCCGAACACATACGTCAGTGGAAAAGGTTTTGAAAACGGATAGATTAGAGGAAATATTGTTATTCTTTTCTTTTATATTATTTCAAACAAAAATGAAAATTTATGAGTAAAAATAAATGAATTTTTTTGCATTGGGTCATATTGACCCGAACAATACATTAGGTATAAATTGAAAAATATTCCTTCCAAACGAAAATAAACATAAATCCCTCTAGGAGTACATATTTATATTATTTACAAAGATGTCAAGAAGTTTCGTGGAAATATCCTTGTACTATATTATTTTATGAACGTATAAATTTTATTTTGGGTCATGCAGACCCGAACAGGATAGCAGGGTTAAGAAATTAGTTTAAAATCAGTTACAAAATTTCATTAATGAAATAATTATTAAATAAAAGGAATTAATATACCATGTTTTAAGAACGGATAAAAAAATTTAATATTCTACCAGTCCGATTCAGATAGTTCTGAAGTTATTACAAATTTTAAAAATTCACAATCACAAATTTTCAGGGCAATCTCTTTGGGATTAGGATAAATTTTTTTATATATTTCTAATCAATTTTATAAATGTGTCGCATTAAAGTTTTAAATTTAAGTCCTTATTTTCAAATGCACCATCATTATTCAAGTGGTATAATGAAGGTCTATTTTCAATTGTTAAAGATAATTTAAATTAGCCTCAATAGAGCTGTAGACATGGTGATAATTTCATAACTCCTCTTAGGAATTAAAATCCTTTGTAAAAATAAAATCTCAGAATATTTCTAAATCAATGAAACATTCTAAATGCAGTCAATAAAAATTGATAATAAATTATATAAATAACAATTTTTTAATTATTTTTTATTTAATTTCTTCCAAATTGAAATCTATTTAAAATCCATGGCAAAGTAATGTAGTCGGAGTGAGCTACTTTTAAACGCACCAAAAACTACATGTCTAATAGAAAAAAACCCAGTTGCACTTAAATGAAATATTGCTCTTATTTATTTAAACAGCCGTAGTATAAAATTTAAGACATATTGATGACTTCGCATGGTTAAAAGCACGAGAAGAAACATTTTAGTATTTTGATGTTTTTTATATCTTTTTCAGTGCTTGTAAAATTTTACTCCCCTTTTATGTTTATACTTGCATTTCAAAAGTGCCGTTTTGATGCTACTTAATTTACACTTTTGTGACCATTCTAAAATTTAAATTCCTTATTTAGCATTAAGTCCAATCATTATCGTTCAAAAATGTCTACTTAATTTCATATTTTTCAGAAAATATGTAAATATACTGAATTAAGTATACCCATATATATCTTGTTAAAACTCTTCTATTAATAAAGATTAACACGTATGTATGTGTTGGCTATCTCCTGAGAAGACTGTTTGACCTATAGTTACGAAATTTGGTTCATATATATGTTGGTGGGACAAAAGTGTGAGTCTCGAAGTGATTTTTTTTAAAGTTTTGATTATAATTTTGCCTTTTTAAAAATTAAGCTGAATACCTGTGTTTTTGCCCGATAATGCCTTAAAATATTTCACAGAAAGGAATAATACTCTATTTCAAAACTTTAAAAATTGTCATTTTAATGATATAAATTTTAAAATCGTGCATATTTTCCTGAATTTTGATATTTTCTTTAAACTATTTTTTGACTAATTTCCAACAATAAGTTTTATCGTTTATCTAAATTTCAAAACGATTCACGTGATTTTCTTCCATTATTGGAAGCCAATAAAATAGTTCTATTTAATAACTTGTGTAATTTACGACACGAATAAAAAAAGTTTCTATTTTTCATTGCTTGCAGTCAAATTGCTAAAGACCTAAAGGTGGGTTTACAATCGGCCAGTTATAAGTAGTAGCAGTAGGTAACGCGTGCGTAGAAAGGGAACGATTTATGTTTGCCACAATTTCATAAGATAGATTCAGGTATTCCATGTGTGGCTATAAATTGCCGATTTGGCGTCTCAGAATTTTTCTTTTTCGCTGCTGATGCTTTTAAATGATAGATATTTACACAAAGAAAATTGGTAAAATAAGAAAAAGGGGCAACTTACATAAATTTGGAAAACTATGGAAAAAAAATGGCCGTGATTGTAGTTTAACCCCTTGCTTGGCGCGCGCACTTTTCAAAAATCGCCAATTTATCAACCACGGGCTTGCGCCGTGTTTCTCGGAGAAGTCCTAGAATCGAGAAAACAGGCGCGTTATCGCCAACTTGGTGAAGAAACAGATTAAACTACGACTCACACAAAAAAGGCAAATAAAACGGGAAAAAAACAATCTCGCATCAGAAAGAACAAAGAGTAAAAAATGTCGGAAATGAATCTATAATAAGTGATCAATTTTTTCAAGGTAAAAGAAGTAAAAAACACTCCAAATTCAACAAACGCATGCAGAATAAGAAAAAAATGCAATACAGCGGTATGTTGTCGTCTCGTCGGGTCAAAACTTGTCATGGACCGAACAGCATTTATCAGCTTTTCTACGCATGCGCTGCCTACTGCCTGTCATATAGTTGGTCGTGTGTAAACCCACCTTAATTTTAAGTCAGAACAAATGGCGCGAAATTTTGTAATTTCCCATTTCGATTATGATGCATTTTAATTTTTGAATTAAATATTAATGAACATTAATTGTCGCTAGCCTCTGAAGCCTCTTTATTACCTAGCATTTGATTGTTACAATGAAAATATGTTTTAGTATTATTTGGCCTGATTTTCAAAATCATCATTTTGGTACTCGGATAGATAAAACTAATCAACATGATTCAGATAATTTCGTCCCTCAGCACATAATAATGCCAAACATTGGAAAAACAATGGAATAGAATGGAATATCGGTACGATCGGAGTTTAACGCCCTGCTTGGCGTAATTTTCAAATATAGCCAACTCGTCAACAACGGTCTTGCGCCGTGTTTTTTGAAATATTCAAAAGTAACGGAGCAGATGTCCAATCATAGCACATAATAAAGGCAAAATATAATAGGTTTGCCAACGCGTTATCGCAGCTTGGCGAAGAAGGGAGCTAGACTCCGGTTCACCCCAAATATCAAATAAAGAATGCATATACGTTATAACCATACTTCAGAGTTTATCACCTGTAAAGATTACAGTTTGGCGATTTAATGTATTCTTTTATTTAGCCCTCAATTGCTTTGGTAGTCTTGAGATATATGGTAAAATCCTAGATGGGCCCACCTCTTGGCGACTTATTTGAAATCTCGCCAAGTTGACTACTATTTGAATATTTGTTATTATTCTTCAAATAAAAATCGATACTTGAAGGCTAGAAATAATAATATAATAAAAAATAAATATAATAAATAAAAAATTATAAAATAAAATAATAATAAAAAAATAAAAATAAAATAACTATAATAAAAAATAAAAATTAAATAAAAATAAATTTTAAAAAATCCATCTAGGTTGATTATTTCATAATAAAATTAAAAAAAAATAAAAAATGAATATATAAAATAAATATAAGAAAAAAAACCCGTCTAGGTTGTTACATTGGCGACGTTATCGCCACTAGTTTGGCGAAAATTCAAAAGACGCCAAGAGGTGGGCTGTGCTAGGATCCACCCGAGATATATTATAAAGTAATTATAGTTGTAATCTTAATCAAAGATAAATAAGTTTTAGAATCATTTAAATCAATATTTGAGAGAGAAAGTAAATTATGATTTATTGAAAAACTGAATTTTTAGAAATGATTTCGCATTATATGTAATCATGGCAATGTTTTATTGCAAACCTAAAGCAGCCTGCTGTCATTTTTTATATCCATCAAAGATGTCAAGCTTTTGTCGAGTTTTCTTAACTTTGGCACGATTTTGATGTGTTTGGCGAGAAACTGCACCTTGATCTCAAATCATACCGCAACGAAACTATCAGTATCTTTTAAAATATTTAGATTGTTTACACTTACTGTTTTATTCTTCATTTCAATCAGCTGTAATATCGGCAATTAATATTATACACTTTGTTTATTTAAATATCAGTTAAATTGGATTATCGATTCAATATGTAAACATAACAGCTTTCATTTTACCCCTGCGCTGTGGAAGTTACAGTTTTCAAAATGTTGCCATACTTTTAAAATACTTTAAAGGTTTTCATACTATTGTATAATTTTTTTTTCAAAATTTCCCATCAAGTTTTAGTAGAAGAATTCAATTTCATATATTTGTGATCCGTTTTATTTTAGCCATATTTCAAGTGTAGATATTGAAAGCATAGATATATCTACATTTTATCACTTACAGGTTATATTAAACATCCGAGTATGTTAATGAATAAAATATTTAAAAAATTGTATCCAAAATATTATAGTAACAATATTACTACAGTTTTTGAAATATTGGAAGAGCGACATATTTTGTAAAGAATTTTAGTTTTGCTTAGAATTTTAGTTTGAATATTTAATTTTAGAAGAATTTTAGATTGATATATTTTTATTATAATGCTATTTTTATTTACTTTTAATTGATTCCCGATGCACTTATTGCGATCATCAATATTTGAAAAACTGTCTATTTATAGGATAATTCGTTCAAATAATAAACACTTAACCGAAAAGTTAAAAAAAAATACCACGAAAAACGATATATATATTAAAATTTTGGCAACATTCGCCCTATCACTGTAACGTGTAAAAAATATCCACATAAATAAGCGTTTTTTTTTTAATTTTTAATCTATGCGACAGTCAAAATGAATAAAAAATCAAAAAATCAAAATGAAAAACTCTCATTATTAAGAACAATAGAAGAAAAAAAATGTATCAAGTAAAGAAAAGAAATTGACGAAAAGCAAAAATAGTAAGTATAAGTAAAGAAAAATACAATGTAAATTAAATAAAGAAAAATATAATGTGACTTTCAAAATAGGTTGTAAAGTAAAATAAAAGTATATACGTTAAAAAAATATAGAAAGTAATTTTCAAAATAGGCAAAAAAAAAATCTTTAAATTGTGGGAGGCAAAATGAAAATACTATTGAAAATATTCTTCTGGCCAAATCATTCGCCCTAGAGCTATCAAATCTCACTCGTTTGTATTTAATATTTGCTAACAAAGGTATTTTCAGGAAAATAATTGAATTTTCCCTACAAAACCACCATTTTAACGTTTATCTCTGAATAATTCAGAAAATACTATAGCACAAAATCAATTAATACTATCCATTGTTCTTTATTTTTTTACCCAATTTAATTACTTTAAAAATATTTTAATTATATTTTTAAATAATTCTTTTCTTAAAAGTTTTGTATCTATGCGTGCTGTGGCCATATTAAATAAGTTGTTTTAATATTTGCCTGTTTATGTCTTTTAGCTGTTACATATATGAAAACCAAATTTTAAAAATTCAAAAAGATGGAAGAATCAAACTTGAAACCTATATGAAGTATGATGTGTTGCATTAGTGCTTATAATACTTTTTTGAATATTTTCTATTTTAATTATTAAAAATGAAATTTGCCCTTAGAGTGCCATTAATAAAACACAGAACCTTAAGTTTTAGTTCTAGAAAGATTAAGATATAATTGAAATAGATTTTTAAATATTTTTAATTTTCTATGCTTTACTGCTTAAGAAAGAGGAAATAAAAAAAGACGAGATTTTTATCCTGCTTTTCATCAAACACGACAAAATCATGCCAATCTCCGAAACAATTGTCAAAAATTCATCACTATGGTTGGCAACAAGATATAATAACATACATCATTAAGGGTTGCAGCATCAAGAGGACTACAGTTGTAAAAAATGGCACCAAAAATCTGTGAAATTCGGGAATTGGAAAAGAAAACAAAAAGTGGAATGATAAAAAATAATCATCATGTTAATTTTTTTCTATTGTGAGTTACTTTTTTAAACATGAAAATAAATGAAATTTTTGGCACTAAAACTTTTTACCGTTGACAAATTTTCGCCAAATTATACATTTTTCAAGCAATATAACGAAGTTCAAGAAATGTAATGATTGCCAACACATAAGTTTGCAAAACAATTAGCTATTTACTTATAATGCAGCACTGGATTCTCATGTGGTAAAGGAAAAAAGCTATAGAATGATGAAATTGGATTAAAATAATTTTAAAAAAATTTCTCAATAAGATTCAAAAGATTTAAGATTAAAGCACAATTTCTCTGAAAATTCTTCCCAATTGTATTAATTATTCAAAAACTCATCAAACAAGCGCCATCTTGAATGGCTGCTAGAATCGGTTAAAAATGGCTTTAGTATTATACTAATAAAAAAAAATAAGATTATATTTGGGGCGGAATCTTTGAGATTTTACAATAATCTAATACGTATAACCAAATTACAATACAAATACAATAATATTATTTAATTCCATTTCCTTATTGTAAATTAATATTCAGTGAAAAATATAAACGTTATATTGATAAGGGTGGAATGTTAGTGAGATAAACCTATTATTGAGAAATGAATCCAATTTATTGAAAAAATATTAATTTCAAGATCGTAAATAATACTTTTCTGAAAAAGTCTTCACCTTTATTTTTTTTAATTTTATTTTACTGTATGATTGAAAAAAAGGTAATGTTTTCTTACGAATTCAAAACTATTGAAAAAAAAAAGATTTGATTTCTAAATTTGTAATGAAAATTAATTAATTTATGAATTTTCGAGATGTCCTTCGTTATTAGATATGAATGGATTTTCTAATGGAAAATGAAAAAAAAATAATAAAAATTATGAATAATACTAAAAGAATAATTCTGAATTCTTCCTTTGTGTATTATCATGTATGTTTTCGTTAGCGATTTTTAAAACAGGCTTTCAAGTGATTTGCATGAAGACATTCAAACATGCATCGACCTTAATACAGAATAATTTTTGCAAAGCTATATATTTTTATGCATTGTAAAAGGAAGTACATTCATTAAAATTTTGCTTTTATGTAAATAAGAATATATTTGACTTTTTAATTCTCCCACCTAGTTAAATTAATCCATTCACCTACATCAAGAAAATAAAGGTTTCAAACTCATTCCTTGATCAACAAGTTATTTATTTTAAAGAAATTCAAACATTTATTTTTATATTGACTTTTAAAGGCCGTTTGCATTCATCTTTTGACATCTAAAATAATTTATAGCTTACCAAAACAGAGAAAAAATAGGTAATAAAATTTGTATCTGATTTTCAACACATATAATACATAATTTATCTTTTATATCTCTATAATGGGTTCATAGTAATAAAAGCAGTAATTTTTCACTTATCATATATATATTTGTTCGTCCTTAACAAAAAAAGTATGGCGTTTCAGCTATAATAATCAAGGACATAATACATTTTGGACAAAAACTTGTTGAACCTAAAAAGAAATTCTTTAAGAAGACTGAAATGGATTATTAAAAGAGTAAATTTTAAGAGCAGTTTTTTATAAGATTTTTCAATATCAGCTAAGTAAAAAAAGTATTGAAAAGTATAAAAGTATTTTATCAACAGAAACAAAATAGCATATAAAATATAAATTTGGCAATAAAAAGTAATAAAGTTTTAAAAAATCATTTTCTTTGTATTTATTATAAAATTATATCATAAATCTTCAACTTATTTAAGCAAACTTATTTACAAATTCAAATTTAGTTTTGATTCGCCGATTCTACATTGAAGAAGAACTCTACAAATCCATAATTTATTTGAAAGATATTTATGCCTATTGATCACTTTTATTGCTTATGGTAAAATGATTGAATTATGGTAAAAGGAATTTTAAGATAGATTATTTACAAGACTTTCAATATCCGCTAACTGTTATAAAAGTAAACGGAAAAGTAACAGATCAACAGAAATAAAATTATTTTGGATTAATCAATTCTACATTGATGAAGCTCTACAAATCCATAATTTATTTGAAAGATATTGACGCCGATTGATCACTTTTATTGCTTATTTTAAAATGATTGAATTATGGTAAAATGATATCTTAAGATCGACTATTTACAAGACTTTCAATATCCGCTGGATGTTATGAAAGTAAATAGAAAAGCACCAGAACAATAGAAATAAAATTACATATAAAATATAAATTTGGCAATCAACAATAATAAGCAATGTTTAAAAAATAGTTTTCTTTGTATTTGTTGAAAATTTTATCATAAACCTTGAGCTCATTTAAGTAAAATTATTTACAAAATCAAAATTACATTTTATTGACCAATTCCATGTTGCTGGAAATCTTTACAAATCCATGATTTATTTGAAAGATATTGATAACTATTTATCACTTTTATTGCTAATAAAAACTCTCAACTGACAAACTTAACTTCTAACGTGAAATTAAGTCTTCCTCTGAAAAGATTTAAACAGTCATTATACTGCACTCTCTTCTAAATTCATTTCCTGATTCTTTAGACAGTTTATGGCTCAACAAGTCATTACCCACCCTGAATAGACTGACGGGGAAAAAATCAGCAGGGAGCCGTTAATGAGGTTAACTTGATTGAGAAATGATTGACTCTAGGTCATTGTTCCAGGATTTTCAATGTCCGACTCTCGTTCTCCAATGGGCACATCAATCACGTGGACACCCAACAGTGACAGGCGGCCCGCATTTGACATACAACTCGGACGCATTATTCGCTGAAGCATTGGTCACGGGTTACATTATGGGCCGAGTAAACTTCTCTTTCTTTGACACACTACACTGGAGGCAAAAGACGTAGGAGTAAGATTCTGCCGGCGAACAGTGTAATCAGAACTCCATCTCCGGAATGATGTATGGGACTGAGAATGGGGATGCTAGTGCCGGGGCTGAAAGATTCATTCGCATGCCAAAGTTGATGTCATCAGTATGAGACAGCAGTGAAGTAAGTCATTTTGAGAGGGATATGGATTTGATGGCTCAGTAAATTTGTAAGCGAACAAATTTATTTTTATGTACAGATTTTTAATAAAAAAAATCTAATGGAGTGAAAGATAATGACTGATGTTAAGGCTGGTATTGAAGGATTTCTTCATATACCAGAGTTGATGTCTTCAGTTTGCGATAGTAGTGAAGTAAGTCACATTGAGAGGGATATCGTTTTGATGGTTCAGTTAATTTGTTGATGAACAAATTTATTTTTATGTATAGATTTTTAATTAAAAAAAATCTTATGGTGTGAAAGATAATGACTGATGTCAAGGCTGTCATTGAAGGATTTCTTCACATACCAGAGTGGATGTTTTCAGTTTGAGATAGTAATGGAATATGCCACTTTGAGAGGGATATAAATTTGAAGATAAATTTAAATTAGAGAACAAACTTAATTTCATACAAATCTATGTAATAAAAAAATTAATGATTTGTCTGAGATTGAAAAATTCTTTCATGTACCAAAGTTGGTGACTTCCTTTAAGTCAGTAAAAGGGTAAATTAATTTGAATGGATAGCTTAAATGAATCAGTTAGTATAATTTTTTTTAACTTTGTAATACATTTTTTAAATGAATGGAAAAACTTTGGATAAAAAGTATAAAATGTATTTAAAATTAATTACTTTCGTCACATTACAGTTTTACATACACATGTATATAAAAATACCTTGATATTATAGATTTTTTTTTATTTTTAGCCAATCTATATAATAAAAAATAATGTTTAAGGCTGACACTGAAATATTCTTTTATATGTCAAAATAGGTGGCTTCAGTTTGACAATACTCCAGTTAGATAGAAACGGAATAAATGATTTAGTGAGCATACAAACTGATTTTTTTTTTTTAATTTTTGGAATAAACTTTTGTAAAAAAATTGCATGTATATATATATTGTACGTACATACATGGTTCGAATTTTAAGGAATATATCAACAGTCGCTGGAATAATAAATTTCATGAGTCATGCCAATTTAATTTTTGAATTTAATAAATATTTAAAATTTGCTGCCTATAGAATTCTTTCACATAACTGCTTATGAAAACATACCAATACTTCTTAGTTGAACTTGAGGACTTAATCGTCAAATTATTAGATATCCATAAGAAAGTTAAACTTTTTAAAAATTATGACATTAAAACTGATAAAAAAATATTCGCTTCATCAGTTGAATAATTCTCAATCTGACTAGTTGATTAAAATATTTCAGTTATAAAAATAATGTTCTTTTGAGAGATTTACAGACCTGTTTATTACGAATGTAAATCAAAATAAATTACAGTTCTTCTTTTAGGGGTATAAGCTAATTTACATTAATGTTTAATTGTTGAATTAGTACATTCAATGTTTAAGAATTCATTCAAAGTCGACAATGAATAATTAAGTTGTAATTCTAGCTTATTATATTCCTGATATCATTTCCTATCAGAAAATATTTTTAAATGAGTTTTTAAAAGGCAGAAAAAAAGCAAAATGCAATAAATATTCCTTACTGTCGTATATAGCAGTTATAAAGATTTTTTTTCCTTGTCAATGTCTTTGAATATGACAAGATTCCGAAATAATTAAGAATAAAAATTCTTATCTGGAAAAATCTCAAGATTTCCTATAGTTAAATTTTTTCCTTCTTTACTTTATATCTTGCTCTTTTCTTCCCTTTATCCTATATTATTAAGAATAGATATAGGGATAAATTAAGAACAAGAATAGAGATTTTTACTGGGATTAAGAAAGTAGAACCAGAAAATGAGTAAAAATGAAATAAAAAGTGGAAAAAATTTCAATATTCAAAACTCTCATTCGAATTGAATATAAAAGAGTCGTCTAGTCCGTACTTTGATGGTCAAGCTTCAAAGAATTGAAATTTTAATCCTAGATTTCCTAGGATTGAAAATTTGAATTCAGGTTATGGAGCAAAATGCTTATATTTTTACAAATTTAAGATCTTTTACTATTATAGTGTTGTTAACCCTTAACTGGAGACGTGCGGTCTGTGAGCCCGCTAGCGATGGATTTTCAGTCACCCCTATTTTATTTTTAATTTAATTGAATAGACTGCCCCTATAGCTCCCTGTTTTGTGACCTTCAATACGCGTGCAATTTTTCAACCGATTTCAGCGGATGCTTTTTGAAATAAGGCTGTTATTTCTTTCAGCAGGGTCTCTAAGACCGCAATTCCCTGTAAGTGTCCCAGTGATAAAAAAGGCTTAGCAGATGGTACTAAAACTTGGGCCCCGAAATATCATCCAATTTACTGATCCTATTATGAAGTAGTGCTCCAGACACATTTAAATGAAGCAGAAAGTGATTTTAGTGATAAAGATAATTATACTGAAGAGTTCTTCGATGAAAATTCGCATTCAACTGATTCTGATATGTATGTTCAAACATAATTAATTTTTTTAGTGGTAATGTATTTTGAAAAATTTATAAAATATACTAACATACCAAGAGATATATATACAGAATTTATAGATTGATTTTAATACTAGTTCTTAACCTTATGTTTAAAATGCCCTAGAAAACCGTGCTATGAAAGTTACAGAAGCCGATAAAAAAGAGCCAATTTTACCCATTGTCATTTTTTTATATATAATTGTTGAATTTTACATTATATTGTCTTATATATCCCTTCATATACTGTAAAAATAAATATGATTTAAAAAGTAAAAAGTAAGATGTTTTTTCAAGAATATTATTTATTGTAACATGTAATTTGAGAAGAAAATGTATGTTCCAACGCATTTACTTTTTTCAATGATAATATATTTTGAAAAATTTCTAAAACATATTTATATATCAATAAAAATATCTGCAAAATATGTTGGCAGTTTTTCATACTAATACATTCATTAGAAAATTTAATTTCAGTGTAAATGAAATGCGGCCTCGTATACCGCACCTCCCCAGTTAAGTCCTAAAATTTCACCTCCCCGGTTAAGGGTTAATCGGGCATAGAAAGGCCTAATAACATCAGTAATTATCATTCAAATAATATCTGTCAGAATTTTATTCATATCAATAAAATGAAGCATTCAGGACGTGTTCGAGAATTAAAATTTTATAACTTCCTCCATTAAAGAATAATTTATGGAAGAAAATATTGACTGCTAAAATCAGAAATTATCATCCAATTAACATTTGTTGCAGTTTTTGATTTGATTTTAATGTAAACATTTGATGTCATTTTACATTTGTTGTATTTTGAAATTAACAACAAAAATATTCATTTAATGGTCAGTAAACCACATATTTACTTTTATGAAATCATCGATAATTATTCCTTTATATCCTTTCAAATATTTACAAAATTCATCAGCTTTTTAAAAAAAAAAAACTTAATTTAATAAATTTAATAACTAATTTTTAGTCTTCCAGATTTCCTTTACACAAGTAAATATCCATATAATATTTTATCCATTTGTTTCAGTGTTGGCTTGGTAATCTCCCATATGAGGTTTTGCCTATCACCCTCAGTGAAATCAGAGGAAATCATTCCAGCATTTCAGAAAAAGGGATAAATTTATCGTTAAGTTATTATTTGGGGAAAATTAAATTTTACATAAGATCAACAAAGACGAAGAATTTACAGTGATATGTTGAATTCAATTAGAATTATCTCTTACGAAGATCGACAGTTTATTCAAATTAACGCATTGGTATTGTTTAGAAGCAGTACTTAAAAAAATCTTGAAATTTTAAAATGGGAAGAGTAAAACGAAGAGTAAAATTCTTGTTTCATTGAAAAAAAATGAATTTTTTGATATTTTTATAATGTAGAAATATTATATAGATCAGGATACCTTTTTATATAATTGGTAGAAATAAATGGCTTAAAATTGTATGATTTAAAAGTGAGTGACTGAAACCCTTAAAAAAGTATCTTAAATTCGACTTTTCTTTTGTGCAAACTTTATGAAGCAACTTATTTTGAACTTATGAACTTAGTTTGAACAACTTAGGAACTTCTAAGTTTGAAACCAATTTTATTTATCTAGTTCCTTTCAAAAATTGTAATAAAGATTGCATTTACTGATGAATAAGCTTCTTGAAACGTAACAAAAAAGGCGAGAAATAATCTTCAGGCATTAATTAACGTGAGAATTGCACTTATATTTTTATTATAATGTATGAGAATACACCAAATGCCGAAATCGATCTCAACTTCTTAAGATATCTGTCAATTAATACATTTTACCTTTTATTTCCGCTTAGTTGTCAGATGAACATTCTATTCAGGTGATACGAGGGTTACTTTGTGATTCACTGTTTATTCTGGATCACACGGCAATGTATAAGAATATCGAATTCGCCAGTTTTCAGCTCTCCGCCAACGAGAGCAAAGGTGGGGGTTACACTCAGCCAATTATAAGATTCCAGTAAGTCATGCATGCTCAGAAAGAAGATTGCGCATGCGCTGAAAGAACGGACAATAACAAGCTCTTGTCTCGAGGGGACAAATGCAGTTTCTGCGCGTGTGTTGTCTTAAGGATGCCGTATGCACGCCACCTACAATTTTAAAACGTAATGTTATCCTATGGAGAAATATTTTAAGTCTATTAAGTTTGCTATTGCGGTTTCTTTCTTATGAAGTCAACTGCAGTCAGTAGAAGGAATAAAAACGCAGGCTTCTGCCAAAGGAATTTTTTCTCTGACTTCTCAAAATATTTTTAAATATTTATTAAAAGTCGCAAAACTTCAACTTCGCACATTTAAATAATTCTATAAAAATTTTATCGTAAATAAAATAAAAGTAGCAAAATAGCAGCATCAGTATTGGTATCTTCTTTCGGATGCATATATTTTTTTTAAATGTGTAAAAGCAGTATTTTAGTCCTAAAATTGGAAAAATAATTTGCACTCCCCTCCAATGCTCCTTTAACCCCTCCCATTCGCGGAGGAATACACTATAAACCCACCCTTTACAATCTGATTTATTATCTGGTCTTCACTAGGTCTTAAAATCCCCCCCCAAAGCATTATTTTCTTTCCGCCTTTCTTTCTTTTTATTTTGTTTACCATCACAGCTGTGGTCTTCACAATCGATACTTGTTTCTGCGAATGCTATCGCATTCTTGGAAACAAATTTAGTAGACTATTTTTAAGTATATGATTATATCTATCTGTCAATTTGCAAATCGTTTATTTTTCTTGCTCACATGTTTGAAATATTGAGGGGAAATTAACGGAATATGGATTATTGAAGAAAAAAAAATAGCAATAAAAGCAAAAAAATTCCCATTCTGGAAATTAAACAAAGATGGAACAACAATTGTAAATAAAAACCATAAGTATTATTTTCAAGTGCAGGCCCAGCTGCATATTACACAAAGATGCTTTTGTTTATTTGCAATGCGGACGGAGAAGGGGCAAAAAACAGAGAAAATAATTCATGATCCAATATTTTGGCAACAAAAACTGAAGAAAAAATTGACCTTTTATTTTGACTGTTTGTTGCCAGAACTTGTTGATCCCAGATATCCGAGATCGATGAAAATTTGGAATCCTTCTGCTATTATAGAGGCCCAAAAGAAAAAAATGGAGAAAACACAATAAGAAGGTTTCTGAAGCTTTTTGTTCTCTGGTCACTTTTATAACTGTACTTTTTTTGTATATAATTCTTTGCTAGTTTGCCTACGTTTTTTATCAATGTTTTATATATTTGATATTGTACATAACATTTATCTTATTTATATATTTTTCAATAAATGATAATCAATTTTATTCTAAATGGAAAAATAATATTGATTTTATCAGAAAAATAATTACAGGAATTAAATTCGTTTAAATGGTGGTAAGATATAAGAAAATCTATATTCTCTTTAATTTACTAATATTTGAATATTCTCATATTTCTGAATGAATTTTCTTCAAAATCGCTATAATGTTTTCTCATAAAAGGAAATGTATGTGTATATATGTATATTACATTTGTTCACTAAACAATGTCTTTATTAAAAAAATTTAAAAAAAAACGTGTAAAATCATTTTTTTTTTTTTGCTATCTTGTTAACGATTAATACAATTTAATAGCTTTATTTTATGTTTCTGGTTGTGATTTTGCTAATATTTATCAAGTTACGAGCAACTCCGTGCACGTACTGCTAATTATAATAGTGGTTTGGGAGCTATTTCAGAAATCTTAAATAAAGCTTTCTGAGAAATGTTCACGCATTGTTATCATTAGATTAAAATTTCAACAGCAACATGACAACAAAGTAATGTTTTTTAAAAAAAATCTATATTAACATTTCTGTACCAATATATTTTACTTCTATTCCTATTCATGTATCTACATTGCTTATCTTTGGATAATGAGAAAATAATTGTTTAATAGAACAAGGAAATGCCCTTAATGTAATAAATTATTGGATGTATAAGAATCAATGCTAGTGAAATTAATTATATTAGATAAGAATATTATCTGTAATGCGCATAAACAATGCTGAATGAGAAAGTTTTTGTATTAGTTGAACTTTAAATACTTTCGTTTTCCAAGTTCCTATTTTAGTTGAGATTATTGAAAATTAGAACGATGCATTGCACAAAATGTGGAACAGTAAAAGTTTTTTAAACTAGTAGTATATGTTGCATGTCTATAGAATTTGAAGTTAAATATACACTTATGAGTAAGCGATCAAAAGCAAGCTAAGTTAATTTTAGCAATCATAAATCTGGATTATAAAAATTATCTGAAACTAGGTTGATCACTTCTTTCATAAAAACTTTTTTCTTATATGACAAAGAAATAATGTTTTTTAATGTGTATTGGCATTTGTGTTACAATATATTTTACAACTATTTTTTTTCTAATTCATGGTTATATATAAGTAATCATATTTTCTATTTTGAACGAAGCAACATTTCTACCAAGTTTTTTAATTGAATCTCACTAAACATTTTTTAAAATTTTAGTTACTTACAAATAAAAAAAAATGGCTATTAAGCCTTCAGGAATGCGAAACATTTTTGATTTATTCCGGATGTTAGAGAAATTTTTGCGGTCACTTTATTACTACAGGTGACTACTTTGATTACTACTTTGTTAAATACAGGTGACCATATTATACATATTGTGAAATATTAAGAAAAAAATTCTATAGAAATTAGATTTAATTTTAAAAAAAAATTGTAAACCGTTTTTTTATTTTCATATTATTTTTATATATATATAAGTAAAAATTATTACAAAGTCAAGATGAATTTTCAGATTGAGACATTCCAGAATTCTGATACGAAATTCTGGCTAAGCGGATAAATGGTGATATTGGCAAAATCCTATAAATAAATAAAACAAAAGAAAAGAAAAAATCATTCAATAAATGGTTTACAAATTTCGAAAACCAGGAGACAATCTAATATATGCATTTTATAATTTAATTTATTATTTATTTCTTCCAATTTATGCATATTATCATATTAAGTTGGTTATATTCCACTTTTAGAAAAGCTAATTAATAGAATTTATCCTAACATTATTTTCAAAACAACTATATTTATTTTTTCTTTTTAATATGGTACAAATGAGTCATTTAATTAAAATTTAGGATATTCTCTTTTTTGCGAAAATCAGGCAGAAATTAGGAGCATCCCAGCTACACAGAAACACCAGGTCATATCACCTTAATTTTGTTCGTTTCCTTCCTCATTTAATATTTTTTTTAAATAAATAATTTACTTATAAAATTTTAAATAAAATT
The DNA here is from genome assembly GCA_026543865.1 of Argiope aurantia. Lineage (NCBI taxonomy): Eukaryota > Metazoa > Arthropoda > Arachnida > Araneae > Araneidae > Argiope > Argiope aurantia. The sequence continues at coordinate 4,338 of JAPMOR010091788.1, read as the reverse complement.
TAAGGACATTTTATTAAAATTCGGTGTAGGTACTAAAATTATTGAGAGAAAGGATTGAACCCATTCTTTGGGGATGAGTTCGAGGTCTTACATTTTCATAAGCACATAGATCTTGCCCGATCCTTCTGGATTGAAAAATTAATGAACGCAATTATTGTTAAAAATGAAGTCGTGTCAAACGAAATACTATAAATATTAAATTATCCAATTACTCCTTCTAAATTTCAGGATTCTCTAATATTAATTAACATAATTATGAAGAGCAATTAAATGTCCCAAAATCGAAGTACTTCAATAATTAATCAGTGCTGAGTTCTGTGTTCCAAGAGTCCTTCTAACATTCACGCTGCCCTCGGTACGATTTTCTGTGCAAGCAGAGAAAATCTAAAATATCCAACTCAAAAAAGAGTATCTTTTCCAAACAAGTTTGGGGGCTCATTAATCCCACCAAACCCCTCTTATGATGTACAAAGACAGTGTCTGTTTTCGAAAAAGAGTAAGGGAAAGTTTTATTGGGGCCAGTTCGGTGGGTCGGTTGACTTTCTGAGTGACACACTCTTCACACAGCAATATCTCCTGGGGGCTAGGAATTCTTTTTTTGTTGGGTGTTATTCGGCTTGTCAATCAAACCTTTTAAGCCTCTTCCGTCATTAGAATTGTTACCACCTTATCCTCCCTATCGATAGGTGTCGCTTTCGTCGACATCGGGTTTCTTTCTTTGTATATGGCACTCTTAAGCGGTGTTTAGACGAGGCCAACTATTGCGCGCAATGGAAGGCCACGCCTACCTCCGGAACATCACGTGACCCCCAAAGGGACAATTAGAATTAGTTATCTCTTTGGAACAACTATTTGCATTGTACTATAGCTGTCACGTGATGTTCGGAAGTGGGTGTGACCTTCTATTGCGTGCAATAGTTGGCCTCGTGTGAACCCTACTTTACTGGGTGGATTGTAGTTGGCCGAATGCAAATTCTACTTAAAGATATTTGCCCTAAGATTGTCTCATTGTGGATCAGAACTACACATGAATAGCTGTATTTTGATCCAATGATATTCCCGAAGGCACTGATCATTATCACAAAACTCCCTGAAATAATTTTAGGAAACATTTCTAGAAATAGTCATAATATTAGTTTTGTTTGTTAACTTTTCTATACAAAATTAAATAACTTAGAAAAAGGAAATTTAATTGTTTTGAAAAAATATTAACTAATAGAACTTTGAGTTGAATTTCTGATTATACTTTATTTCTAATTAGAAATATTTTAAAATATCCAGAAATATAACATTTGTCTTAAATTATAACTCAGTGTGGACCAATATTACGCAAATGACTGATTATATATTGAACCAATCGTATTACTCTTCTGAAAGCGTAGACCATTATCATAAGGACAAAACTTCTTCATATAATCTTAACATTACTCGAAGTAGTTATGTTGTTACTTTTGTTTGTAAGCTTTTTGGTACAAAACTAATTAACTGAGAAAAAGAAACCCTAGTTGTTTTGAATTAATATTAACTAACAGCACAATAATTAAATTTAGAATTAGAAACATTATAAAACAGCCAGAAACATAAAAATTTCTTTTAATAGTTTTTTTTTTTTTTTTTTGATTTTGGAATTTATGAGATCTCTTCTATTCTTTAAAAATATTTTAAAAAATTAAAAAGGAATTTCCTTCAAAAATGCATGCTTTCATATCAAAATGAAAGAAAACCTTTTATGAATGGCATATTACATTTTGAAACATTGTTTTATGAAGTTATTTTAAGTGATTGGTGATAATTTCATTGTGTTTTATACCATCTTAGGATATTGCGTCCATTTTCCTGAAAAATATGAAATGGCGTAATAAATTTAAAAACTGATGTTTTAATAAATATATATAACTTTTTAATAATAAATTCTCTTATGATATTCAAAGCAGCTTAATTCGGTTATCTATAGCTTTGTTTTTAGTACTTCATGCGTTTAAAATTTCTTTTATCTTTCAAATTTTAATTAAACATAATTTCATCATTTTGTTTCACAAATAAAGCAAATTTTAAAACTAGTTTATTTTTATCATTTTCAATGCTTTGAAAAATTAAATTTTTCATAAATAATAATAATGCATGCTCAGAAATACTTCTGTACAAAGTTTTCAAATCTAATGTACCAAGAAATGTTTGAAAAATAGTATACCAAATCCTCCAGTTGTAAAAAAGAAAACGAAAAAAGAATAATTGCAATGAAAAGATACAGGGCCTAATTTTTTTTAAATCAGTCGAATAAATATTTATTTTTGTGCTAAAAAGCAAATTTATTATCAAAATTTAATTGCTTTATTCACCATTTCCACTACCAGATTTTATACAATTGAAAATCAATGTTATATATGACAGAAAGTTATTATTTAGAGTATATCTTTATTGTTTGAAGATACTTCTATAAAAAATAGCACAAATTACATACTTTTATATGAAAGGAATTTATAAATACATTTAAATACATAATCTATACAAATATATACAAAATAATCTTTTACTTTGGCAACATATGTTTTTAAATCAAACTTATATTCTAACAATGCTTTCTCTTATTTAGCCTAGGTGAGAAACATGGCTTCCACATAAAGCATCTGAAGACTCCTTTGTTAAGTGATAGCGGAGAGAAAATTAGAAATGCTAAACAAACAAAAAGAAAATCGCTTCGTAAGCTAATTTCCAAAATGACTTGCCATACAAAATGGCATAAGAAAACAGCTTCATTTTAATCAGTCTTGCCTGAAGACATAACGGACTCAGCATGATAGAAAAAAATGATCAATTTAAGAAAGAAATGGAAATTGTCTTTTGAATTTTCATATTATTTGGAAGAAGAGTCATTATCAGACCACATGAGAAAGGAAAATAGTGGATACAAGAAAAATTATCTTTTTGTGGCTCGTCTTCTCCCTCAAGAAATAGCATTAATGATTGAAAAGTAAATTGGACTCTGGATCGTGATTGTTGGAACGCGAAAAGTGCCTGATTAATAGCCTGAATAAGTCGCCGTCGTTTTATGATAAAATAAAAGATGGTCTGAAGTCACTTTAATGGCAGGCAATCAAGAAATGGAAGAAGAAATTGCTTAGGCTTCTAGGTTTTGGCTTCAGATTTTTTTTTTCTTCCTCGATTGAAAGTCATCAAGCGGTTTGTTATGAATACGAAATGGCAAATTAGGTGCATCATGGAAAATGGACCTTTAAATCAGTTTCTTTAAAAAAAAAAGAATAAAATTTTCTGTTGAGAGCTTAGAATAATGAATTTTTTATAAGTTGAGTAAGAATGGGGATAAACTTATATTCATGATATATCACTAGACAACTTGCTGTGAGTGAAATATGTTCGATAAAAATTAATAATCATGCTCAAGGGAAACTTAAGGGAATTGTGTATTTGTACTTCGGAAAAAATCAATTTTTTCAATTATAGTCATAAGAGAATAATCCATTGATTATAAAAGTGTACAATATATATACGTTTGAAAACATAATAAGTGATAAATTAATATTCAAAAATATGATCGAAAGAAATTCTTAAAATAGAATGAAATTATTTTTTCTAAACTCTTGACAAAACTTTTTTTTTTTTTGAAATTTTGGTACATATAAAAATAATTATTTTCTTGGCAAACGTATGAAATCTCGTTCTACATTATTTACAAACATTATATTCATGCATTCATGTCTGAGAAATAGTTTAATGTTAAGATGCTAATTCTAATGAAATGGCTTTGAACTATTCATTCACCTTTTTCCAAATTTTATTTTAAGAGTATTAAAATTAAAATTAATTTACTCTCATTACTGAGTCTGTACTCAAATATTAGATTAATTTACAATTTTGTTTCTTAGGGTGTACCAATTTATGACTATAAAAGTGAAGATCAACACATTACCGCATATGATTTGTCATTAGACAAAAAAATACTTTAATGAAAGAAAATTCTGTTATTTCACAATGAAAAATGGCTTGGTCTTTTTTCTAAATATTCAAAACTTTACATAAGATATGAACTTTACTTTCGATGAAACTCCTTTAATCCCAAAAAGAATTTTGAAAATTTTCAGTGCTTTGAAGTTACTGTACTGATGCGATTTTTGCAAATTTATATTAGTCTGAACGTGTTTTAATTTTTGAAAATATTGGACAAAAAAAGAAATATATAGATTGTTATCACAGTATTGTAGTTAATTATATATACTAAATATATAAACAGCTTGTCTGAAATAATGCAATTATTTTCCAAATTTATTTTATGCATATGATTTATATGCATTATTTATATTATTTATACATTTATTTCAT
>JAPMOR010091772.1:9823-28312 GCA_026543865.1 Argiope aurantia | reverse complement strand
TTTTTAGCTTGTTAATTGTGGTTAGTACGCCGAATTTTTTCATTGAATCAGATAAAAATGTATTGAATAATCCTCCAAGACGTTACTTAAATTGTGAAATATATTCTGTAGTACGCACTAAATGTAATTATGAATTATTCTATTCTCTCTTCTATTTTTTATGAACGTGCTTTTATTAAGCAAAAAAGATATTGGATTCAATAAAATTTAATCAATTTTTAAACGGAATAACAGAAAATAAGGAGATGCTTAGTACAATGAACAGAAAAGTGTGAAGATTCACAAATAGTGCGAGTTATAGGCCAATAAAAAATTTTTTAATAATAACTTACTAAGAAAAACCATTAAGAGCAAGTTACTTATAAAAAAGTTTAGAAGCAATGAAATCCGGCGAACGAATTGATGGAAAATGGCTCGTTACTAAAAATAAAACAGGTACAATCAGTTATATAAGAATAGACAATATAAATCGAAAGATTGTCTTTACTACAGTTGAATAAATAGCTTAATATATACCTTTACAATGAAGGTTATGTATTTGATAAAGTTCGCAGTTACATGGTTAATGTTAGATGAGATAGATATTAGGTAGGATGCACCGAGTATAAATATTGATAAAAAAATATCCCGAATATTTATAAATAAAATGAAAAGTTTGCTTGAGATTGGAGGGTTAAATAGTAAAAATAAACACTTTGATCATAAAAAATTAACATATATTAAAATATTATTAAACTAAATACAAAATTATTCAATCGGATTTTGCGTAAGATAGCCACATAAAATTCCTGAACAATTCTTGAAAGAATCCTTGAACTCTGCTTCAAAGATTCTTTCGGTATTCAGTAGGTCGCGGTGGCCTGGTGGTAAGGTCTCGGCTTCGGAACCGGAGGGTTTCAGGTTCGAGACCCGATTCCATCGATGAACCGTCGTGTAAGGGGGTCTGTTGCACGTTAAATCCGTCCTGACCAAACGTCCTCCCGCTGGTATGGTGTGGAGAGGGGGGTGCGAGCTCAGGTGCCGTCCTCGTCATCTGACCGAGGTTCAAAATTGCGAGGTCCGTCCCGAAATAGCCCAAGTGTTGCTTCAAACGGGACGTTAATATAACTAAACTAAACTTCCGTGTTCAGTGTACCCTATTTTTTCAGTGTTTATAAAATAGTCTTTTCAACAATCCGAACAATTATTTGAACTAACCCTATAATTCGAAATATTCTCAAGTGTTGTGTTTAAATAATGAAAAAAAATATCCCACCATTTTATACATGAAAATAAAATAAAAACATAGACTTTGAAGAGTTTAATAGTGAGAGCATTTTCGACCAGAAAAACAATTTACATATATTAAGATACAATTAAAAATAACTGTATAATAAATATACCATTTGTCCCATCGCGCAAGATCGTCACATAAAACTCCTGTAAAGTACGCGAGAAAATTTTTTATAGCGGTTACATAACTCTACTACCTTTCCTTTTGATACAACAGATGGCGTTAACTTATTAACATCAAAATATATTTCTCAAGATCCTTCTTGGGGGCCCTTATTAGATTGTATTCTAAGTGACTGTCGTGTTTGTTCTGGTTTGTGTAATGTGGGACTTAGAAAATAATTAAATGACTGTTCCTGAAATTCGTATATTATTTTCATCTATCTTATAATGACCTTGTAAAAAGTCTCGCCCTCAACACTTTGAATTTAGTTCCATTATTCGCTATATCATATTTGTATCATTGTTTATTAAATAGTTCTTTTTTATTTTTATTTTTGTAATCCGAACAATTATTTTAACTAACCCTACAATTCGAAGTATTCACAAGCGTTTCATGTAAATAATGGAGGGAAGTATCCCTCCGTTTTATGCATGAAAATAAAATAAAAACCTAGAATTTGGAGAGTTGAATAGTGAAAAGCATTATCGGTCAGAAAAACAATTTGCACATATTAAGATAAGATTAATAATGACTATATAATAAACAGACTATTATTAGTAGACCATAGACCAATAGCACAAGTTCATAGTTGAAAGAAGCTTTCAAAGTTCTACTACTCACAGTATTATATTTATACTAGCCGCCTTTAACGACCAGCTTGTTCCCCAAGATCGTTGATTTTTTTAGGTTATTAAACGATTAATGTGGAATGTATTTTTTTTTTAAATTTCAGTTTATTTGATACGACTTAAAAATGTGACTTTAATTGAATCATTCTGCAACAAATTATTATGGACACAAATGAAAAGTGTATATATTATGAAATATAAGCGGAAGGAAAAATCCTATTTCGGAATTAATGATAAAAAAAGTAATTTTTTATCTTAATTTTAACATTAGCAAAAAAAACTAATTGAATATTGTAATAGATGAGTTTGAATTTCATGGCATCATAAAAACAACTGAAATGAGCACTATTCTTAAAAAGCTTTTTTCAAACCAAACTAAACCTAAAATTAGAAGCATCGTAACATTGTAAATTAAACTTGAAAAATTTATTAAAAGTAAAATAAAAAAAACTGTATAGGAATGAAATCGATATTATTACAGAGATAATTTTTTTTTAAATAATGCAAAAACCTTTTTGGGAAATTAATAGTTTTGGAAGTTATCTATTTCCATTAAATAAGACATAGCTAGTATCCATAGTGATGGTTAAGCCTATTTTCACTCTCGATTATTAAACTTTTAGATTAAGGTTCATTTCTTAATTTCTTTTACATCTTCTGACTGAATGAAATATTTGTCACAGCGAGCTTTATATTATAATTTTATTTACTTAGCAAAATGTTGAAGTAGTAAAAGCGCTGAATAAATCAAGTCAAGTCTGCTGAAGCTTTCGTGGATCGATATGTTTACATTTCATAGCTGCCATTCTGTAATAAATAATAAGAGCGATTTCTGTGCCACGTACGTAAGCATTATATATATGTTACCGTTAAAGTGTATAATCCAGTTATTTCATAGTATAACTAGGTAATTCACGAAATAACTTGACAAGTCAGTTAAAGTATATAATAAATGAACAATTTCATACTTTACCTAGTTATTCTATTAAATAATTAATGACAGTCTGTTAAAGTTAAAAATAAACGATTTCAGAGTTATTTTATAAATTAATTATCATAAATAGCTAAATCTCTAGAAAAATACATTTTATCCCTGTTACGAATGATTAATTCATAAATAATAATTTATTATTGTTCATATTGCTAACATTAGTTAAACAGAAAGAAAAAAAGAATATGTAGAAATACTTATCTATACTTATATAAAGCTCAATGTGTGTATGTGTGTTGGCGCTCTACAGGCCATCTATGTATACTTATATAAAGCTCAATGTGTATGTGTGCGTGTGTGTGCGCGCGTGTGTGTGTTGGCGCTCTACAGGCTAGACCATTTGACTTACAGCTACCAAATTTGGTACATGTATACCTTGGAGGTAGGAAATGTGCACCTGGGGTCCCTTTTTTTGAATTTTTAACTAGAATTTTAATTATTAATTAAAAACTAACTTTACCGCCAAAAAAATCTTCATTTTCCCGCCGCCAAATGAGTAAGGCTTCAGTTTTTTCCCCACGCTAATGAGGCTAGGCTTAACATTTTTCGACCGATTATTTCAAACGATTCTGTTTATTTTCTTTATGTTTGACGCATTTAAAATTAAACATCGTTAATTAATCCATCTTTCAAATTCATTCTGAAGTACTTTTGAATTAAAATAAAACAGAATAAAGAAAATTAAAAATTTCTGATCTGCATAGCATTACCCCAACTAGCGTAGAAAAATTCACTCATTTGCGTTACCATAACTGGCGTTGAAAATTCACGCATGCGCACTGATTGTTGACAACTATTATCAACGGATGCGGTTTAAATTATTGATTAAATTATTTTTTGATTTAAATTATTTTAAGTTAGTTGTAAGCTTTTGTAATTAAATTGTATTTATGTTAGTTATATATTTTTTGTATATGCTTATAGTTTTAAGTACATCATTTTTAAATAGTTTTTTTTAACCTGTTTTCGACCAAATATTTTAAACGATTCTGTTTATTTTTTTAGTGTTTGATGCATTTAAAACTAAACATTGTTAATTAATCGATCTGTTCATGATGAATCTGAGAAACATTTGTTGAGAAATTCTTGAGATATTGCATAAATTAAGAACGACATTCTTCAGTGCCCATAAAGTTTAAATGTTCAATAACTCTGTTTTTCAATAATAATATTATTAAAAAAAATTCTTTGTTTCAATAAAAAATATTATTATATTAATTGCAGATTAATCATTTCTCTTCAGTTATAATATAATATGTGTCTAATTTTCTGTTAGATCCCGTAGAATTTAAAGCATAAATTATACGCGAGCTAACAGAAAATTAGAGAGAAACATATTATGTTATGACTGAAGGTCTTTATAATATTATGAGTGAATTATTTGACTATCAAAATTTGAAGTTTAAAAATATTTTGATGAAAAAGCTATTAAATTAGAAATTGCGTAAAATATTTAATTATTAAAATTATAACGAACATTAAGATTGGAGAACTGGCTGATAGCCAAAGGCGGCTAGTATTTAAATATTATCACAAAAAAAATACATGCTGGGAGGAAAAACTGTTGCTTCATAAAAAACATTGTGCAAATTTTTTCAAATAAAAATGTAAGAAAATATTAATTTAAATTTTATGGAATGCCTTTATTTTACTTTTTTTATATTTATTAGCGCAAGGAATGCTGTAATGACACTTTCAATTGCATTGTATATTATTTTTGAAACAAGTACACTTTTTACTAATACCCATTTTCATTTACTATTATACGCAACTATAAGCGGTTCAAAAGTGACTAAAAACAGCTTGAACCGATTCAAAGAAATTTCGAGTGCCGTATTTCATACTATAACGATCAAGTAATCGTTATTCTACAGAATACCTAGTTAAATCGTAGAATTCAATATTTTTATATACTTTAACTGTCTTGTCTAGTTATTTCATGAAATACCTAGTTATTCTATAAAGTAACGGATTTCACACTTTAATGGACACTTATATACAGATTTTTATTCACTAAATAGTTATAGCCATTTGAAAACGAAACATTCACTTTGATAAAAAAAAATATCCCTATTTATCTTTAATCCCATTTTTTTGGTTATATATCCTAAATATCCCCACCTGAGGAAATGCATTAATAGATAACAAAATAAATAGACTCCTTACATTCGTCTCTGTTTACTCAATACAGATTCCAGAGGCTTGCATCGAACTTAATTCATATCAAATATATCAACTTGATTCAAGTCTCATAAGACCTTCACCGAATCACTTCTTTACAGACAGAGGCAATGAAGTTTTGCAAATCTTCTCCCTCCTTTGAGTGGCCTTTAAGAAAAGAATATAAAAATAATCTCTCCATTCATTTCCTCTCTTTTCATATGCAGGCACTCCTGACGAGGGTCTGTCAGCTGACAAATTTCATAACAAACCCCCCGGGGACCGAAATTAAACGCGTTCACCCGTCAGTAAACCCTAAGATCAGAGAAGGGAGGGGGGCCCAGGTGTGAAAGAAAAATAAATATGCAAAAGAAATTGACTTCTCTTTCCAGACGTAAAATACAGAGATGAATAAGAATTGAGTTCTTTTCTTAACGCACTTGTCTCGTATTACAGTTCTTTATCTTTAAAGATTTTCCATTTAAAATTTTCAGGCATGTTTTGGCGGGATGCTACTCTTTGGCGACTTAGCGTCATTGCAAAAGTCGCCAACCAAGGATATTTGAATACTCGTGTTTCAGTTTTATTTTAATTAATATTCCATTCTGTAGCAAGATAGTAGGATTGAATAAATTCTTTCAGCTAATAAAAAGACTGGTGATAAATAAGTTTTAGGTGGGATGATAGTATTTTTCATTGATTCAGTATATTGCAAATTCAGTATAATTCAAGCTTAATTCAGTATAATTCAAAATTTAAGCTTAAATTTTTTAAAACCTTTCTTTGCATGATTTTTTTTTTGTGTGTGAAATAAATCAGGATGATATAATTCATGCTCTAGATTAAAGGGAAAATATTTTAAAAAATCCTAGTATAAATATGCACTATAAAATAATTAAAAAAACAATTATGGAAATATCCATCATCATGTAAATTTTGCATGTTAAGCTCAGTACAAGATCTTCATTGTGCCTCTCTTCTGAATTCTCCACTCATTATCGCTTTTATTAGCAAAAGAATCTCAGATTAGTAATAAAAAATATTCAAGAAATCGCACGTTTCTTCCAATCACAACGAATAGCGAAATGGCAAGATCAAACCCTTCTATAATGATAGTGACATTTGAATTTTTTTGACAGCTACGTTTCTTATTAAGCAATAATCGTGAAAAAAGTTGCCAATAACATCCAATTTGCAGTACACCGTTTTTGAGTATAATTTTTGGTTCACTAAATGTTATGATGGAAATTTCCATCATCATGTAAAGAAGGGCTAAATCTTCTCATTGACTACTCTAAATCTCAGGGTTAAAGGCTCCAAGAATACATTATGTTTGCTAGATGTTACATTTATTTATGCATAACTTTTAGTTTGATTTAGTTATATTAACGTCTGGTTTGAGAGCATTACTAAGGCTATTTTTGAGGCGCACTTCCTAATTTTCGGTCCCGGTCGCATGAAGAGGACGATGCCTGAGTTGGCGCCTTTCTTTCCTTTCCGCCATCTCTTGATTTCGACTACAGAAGATTGGATGTAATCAATGATAAATGAGTACAAATGAATAATTTAAATTAGTTGATTAAGTAAATATTTAATAAATGAAAGAATTTAAATATGAATTTTCATTATCCAAGTTATAGTTTGTTTAATTTTTATATTTTACTGACAAATAATAATAATTTGAATTCGAAATAATATAATTCTCGTAGTTCGAAGAATTATAATAGTTCTTATAGCAGATTAGTTATTGTATTATATTAATTAGAGATATCATTTATAATATAGTTATTTCATAATTTTGAACGGAGTATTTTAATTATAGAATAATTTTAATAGCCATAATAGTTATGATACAATTTTAATAATATAGTTAAACATATTAATTATTGCATATATATATATATATAACTATACATAAATATATAGATATATTAGAATATAATGATTACATTCATTTTTTTTTAACTAAAGATGTAAAAGTTATAAAAACAGATTTAAAAAGATGTTCATAACATTAATAGCGTAAACCAAAATGTTTAAAAAAAAACATTGAAATCAGCACCAGAGCAAGAGATCATCAGACGAAACTAGAAAAAGCTCCTTGAAATCACATGAAACAATTCAAACACAAGCAACTTGTTAAAGACAAATTGCATAATACTATTTAAAATAATATTTTTCCAATATCATCAAAATCAAATCTAAATTTCATAATTCATTGAAAACTTCTACTAAAAATATATTTTACAACAGATAGTAAAAAAAACATCAAGAAAAAATATAAAAATATGATTAAGATCAAAGTAGAAGAATAATCATTCCATAATTTAAGAAACTCTCTCTATAAGAAATAAACGCATATAAGGTTATAAATTTTTCTGATAAAACAAATTCACAAACTTATACTGTGTTTTGTCTTTTTTTAGATAAATACTCAAAATATAGTTTTTAAGAATTCCTCCTTATCAAACAAATGTATGTATCAAACATCACAAACAAATATATACAGTGAATGCGTAAAACAATATTTAAAAACACGCAGTGAATGATGCTTATATAGATGGCATACAACGCTACACAAACAGATTGTGAAAAAAGCTCTAAAGCTTATCTAACTCATCTAAGAACACTTGAAAAAATAGTAGCAAAACTCCAACAACGGCGACTCTCTGAAAAAAGAGAGAGAAGCAAAGAAAGGAAAAGTCAACAAGAGGCCAAACGGCTTGCCGCATTCATGTGCAAAACTGCCCTCCACAAAAGGGAATAAATTACCTATTTTTCCCGCCCTTTTAATCCCAAAACGTCACAAAGTCACTCGAGTTAGGAACTGCATTCACCAACACCTTCAAGAGCAGCCTTCCCTTTGTACATCCTTCTTTTGATCCCGGTGTAGGCCCTGGGCCCTCAGGAGAGCTTCAGGCATTCACACGTAGAAAACCCTACCTACTTAAAGCTGAAGTACCTTTTTTCTATCCCTCTGCCTTCTGGTATATTGAATTTCCCTTCTTGTGAAATTTGGGCAATGGTATAAAACGTTTCAAGTCGCCTGGAAAAAGTTAAGTAGTTCCCCAGGTCTCTAAGCGGATTTGGCAGGAACGGATGCTGGAACACTTTATTGGCTTTGTGGCGACATAAGTGGCTAAAACCCCTAATCCCTGGACGGGTTTTTTTCGCCGTTGTGGATGCTTAGTGATCTGGAGTCGCATTCTGCTTTTGTTGAGCGTTTTCGGAGGTTGCCAAACTCGAGTTTTTAAGGTTTTGGCGTCAAAGTCAAGAGTCGTCGCCAGGAGTCGTACTGAGAAAGATGTAGATTCGTCTTAGAACGTGAAGGATATATAAAGAATCAAACCCAAAATGTAAAGAGGATGTTTTTGGTTATAACGATAAAATAATCAATAAAAAGCTTTATTTGACGCAATCTAATTTGTAGAGTAGCTTTGCGTTGTTCTATGGTGTAATTCAGGGCTAGATTATTAATAGGACAAAATAGGCTCCAGTTAGCGATTAGTCTAACCTAACGGCACCTCATTTTTGAGCTGAGGCTCCAATGTATTTAGTTTTACTGTAGTTTTGTAAAGTAATTTAATGTTGTACTTTTATTTAATTTACACGCATCGTACACTTGAACTTATACAAATAAAAAGCAAGTATCGTTCGGGAACATCATTCTATTAACATTCCCAATTAATTAAGTTTGGCAAGTTTTATAACACTTTATTTTAACGCATGCTGTTTTATATCTTTTTTTAAAAATATCGATTCAATGATTAAAGGATATTTAAATTTATGTTTAAAAAATTTGTCTTTTTTTAAATATTTTGTTAAAACTGCTCATTCATTTTAATTTTAAATGTCTTTTTGAAGCGAATATTGAAATGAACTCTCTTGAAGATGACACAAAATTAAATGCTTTAATGTTTCAAATTTTTCAAAATTTACTGCTTTAAACTTCTTATATTAAGAATGCAATTAAAATCAATAAAAATATGTATATTTGGTTCTATAATTTCGACAGACGAAAAAGGGGGTGGAAGATTTAGATTTGCAACTATCCAAGGATATCTAGAATTCTTAACAAGTTTGATTTAGGGGTGATTAAACATTATGGGGCAACCAGAACATTAATCCCATTTGTATTATTACTTATGAAATCCTTCATTTTTTGAGACGACATTTGTAGATTTGATTTTAGAGTATTTTCTAATTTAGAAACAAATTATATTTATTTACATTTTTATATTGAACGAGGGATTTCTTTTATAAATTAATAATATTTTATACTATATTAATTTGAAACTCGTTATTTAGAGCAATTCTTTCAGCAAAAGCATCTACTACTTCGACAAAATCCAACAATTCTCACAAAGGATTTTTTTCGTTATTTTTTTGGGTGGAAGCATTGAGTTCAATAACACCTTTATTAATTTTTCATTTCAAAATCATAAGACGATAGAAGAGTTTATGTGCATATATAAATGTAATACTTTAGATCGGTTTGTGCCCTGCTATTTTGCCTATCCTGTCAGATTTTACTCACACCACTGGTCTTGATTTAAAGCCATGCAAGTAGGCAAAGGAAACTGATCTTTTGTATATATTCTGCGAACCTAACTCTTTTAAGAAGATTTTTGAAAAGGTTTCGACATCGAAGATTATTTTTTCATCTTTGGAAAATCGATTTCGGTATATTTTCAGCGTAACAGCGTCAGACCTGATCCGTCTCATACCTTTAATGTTACTTATTTTGTGTTAAAAGATTAATGATGCAAAAATGTTATAAATGGAAAACAAAACTTGAGATCATCAGTAATTTATATAACAGATTATTTAAAAGAAAAGTTCTGCAATCCTTCGCTTTGCAATATAGTGTTTGTGTGTTTTTAATGTTATATATATTATTTTTCAGTTTGAATCAGGTGAAAAATTTAATGCAGGTGTCACTGAATACTTCACTTTCAGGCCAGAAGAGAAGTCCTTGTCAATTTCTTCGTTCCATAAGTTTTAATCTGATTTGATTTCATACATTTAACCTAGATCATTTGACGGGTGCCATAGACGACAATTCCACTCTTCCAACTTTTCCAGCGAAACCTGACCACACGGAATTCATTCATGGCACTTTAAATTCATAGAAATTCGGCTCAAGCTGCAATTTAAAAATATAGTATAAAATATTGTTACGTAATTTTCTTTACCGTTGTTCGTTTGGATAGTGGGAGTGATATGGTGTAAAGAACGCTCAATCAGCAGGCAGAAGTAGAATAAAAACAACAACGTTTATTTACACGAAGACACACAGGACAGCACAAAAGCGACAACTATATACAGCACAGAAGACGATTATCTTCACCCGAGACGTGTAGCATACAACCAGAATCTACTGCAGACAGTAGCGCACAACTCAGTTCAGCACTAGCTTGACTCAGTCGCTTCCGACTCCTCCGTCTTCTACTTCTCCGACTCTGACTCGGATTACTGACTTGACTTCTCTGGCAGCTGCAGCCCCTCAGGAGGCGGGGCTAGAAGCCTCTCAACCAATCAGGAACGTTCGAGGCGTATCTCGGTTCCTACTGGACGGATCGGGAAAATTCTCGAAGTTTCGGGTATAATCTATTTTGGCGCCAAAGTCGCCAAATTGGTCGCCAAGTTCGTCGCCAAGCTCTGGGACCCCCGATACGACGCCCAGACTCTGTCCCATAGAGATGACTGTAAAACATTCTTTCCAATGATGGAACCAACTATGCTGGGAAGCAGCATTATGGATTCGTAACACTATAGTAAAATATAGACCAGTAATTCGAGAAGAAACTAGGGATGCCACCACAATTGGATGTTTATCCATAAGCCGAAATTACATTTGCTTGATCAATCTCATTCCCCTTGTAATTAATGTTAAATATCAAGATAAATTTAAAATTAATTGTATATATATTATTAAATGTTTTAATGAATTATTCATGTGTAAAACACAATTTACGAACAAATATAGAGTTTTTGTCTCTCTATATTTGAATGTGTTAGTTTGGTTATGCAAAAAACGTGAAAGCTAATAAGGGGCGCGCAAATTTTTCAGTATCTAAATACTCTTGAGTCAGCCTTGAAAATAACCAAATCTGAAATTTATAAATTATATAAGGAACCAGATATTATTAAATCCATTTCCATGCAGAGGATTAAATGGTCAGGACGCTTAATAAGATTGGATGACAATCGAGCCATGAGAAAGATCTTTTTGGCTCAATCTTTTTTGGTACCCGAAAAAGAGGAAGACTAAAACTGAAGTTTGCCTGGAGAGAGATTTGAAAACTATTAAGGTGACAAATTTCAAAACGTTAGGCAAGAATAAGACGGTATGGAATGGAATTATGGAATTCTGAGGCCAAGGAAGAAAAAATCTTTAAAACATATCTGATACTAAGAAAAGAGTAAGAAGCATTCACGGAAAAAAAAATGCAATTTTAAAAATAATGTCAAAAAAAAATTATTTTTCTTTTTTCAGAAATGCCATCAGATTTTTGCGAAATTTTTACATACGGATAAATTGGAAAGGAAAGAACGTCAAAACCTTTCGTCAATAACCTCTCTTTCCAGTGGCGTAGTGAAGGTAAATGATGTCCTTTCTATAATTTGTATTATTTTTTTTTTCGTTTCACCGGTATCTCAGCAAATGCAGATGATATTATTTTTTGCCCCTTTCACAGATTTAGCTTTAAAAGGCGAAATAAACACGTTTTGTCTGCATGACATCCAAAACATCTATATTCGTCTCTGCCTCTCTCTTTCTTTCTCCTTTCGGGCCGCGGTGGCCTGGTGGTAAGGTCTCGGCTTTGGAACCGGAGGGTTTCAGGTTCGTGACCCGATTCTACCTAAGAACCGTCGTGTAAGGGGGTCTGTTGCACATTAAATCTGTCATGACCAAACGTCCTCCCGCTGGTGTGGTATGGAGAGGGGGTTGCCAGCTCAGGTGTCGTCCTCGTCATCTGACCGCGGTTCAAAATTACAAGGTTCGTCCCAAAATAGCCCTAGTGTTGCTTTAAAACGGGACGTTAATATAACTAAACCAAACCAAACAAATTCTCTCTCCTTTCCAGCTATTGATGTGCATGTCTCAAATGATTATTTAAAAGAGCATATATGCAAAGGCAGAAACGTCTTCGATCTAAACTTATTTGAAAAGGCATGCAAACATTGGCGAAATCGATGCTATGTCTCAAATGATTATTTGGAAAAGAATATACGTAAAGACAAATTCGACGGCCTTGTAGTCACAAACGGTTATTTGGAAAAGTATAGAAAAATCCAGAAAATCAAAATGCTAGAAAAGGTGGTTACCGTCTCACCACAGCATGAAAGTTTAAACACTTCGTGCTGAAAAACTGTTTAATTTAACAACATTTTACTCTTAATTTTAAACCTGAAAAGGGCTAACATTTTATCTCTTTAAAGATGCATAATATTTAAAAAAATTTTGAACAGCAATTTCTTGCATATTTTTCGAAACCAATAGTTAACAATTTTAATATTTCACAAACAAATCCCATAAAATTGTAAAAAAGAGTTCAATGTAATTTATCTTTCCGGTGAATCGAGTAAATATCTCTTGTGCAAACACTTAAAACCTTCGAGAATCCCAAGCACAGTACAGTTTTCTTTAATCAGCTGCAATGGTTGAAGCACTAAAACTATTATAAACACATATTCAATAAACGAAATGAAAACGTTTAATTTTATAACTTGGGTTGGGATATTATCTCAATATCAAAATCAAACGACTTTTATTTAATCAAGAATTTTTGTAAATACATTAAAGTAGATAGTGCTATGTGCAATTCCATTTTTAATACAATGATGGTCATATATATATCTTATGAGTGACATTAAAGTTGGTGTCCATATGTAAGGAACGTGTAAGAAGGACAGATGGGGACATGAAACAGCCGTTTCATTTCAAAAAATAAATCATTCAAGAGTTTCGAATGAAGAAAAGGAAAAGATTTCTCCCTCCATGGTTTCCGAAGGCGGCAGCTGTGTAGAAACTTCGCTAGACTGTCTTGATTGAAAAAAATAAAATACAAAAAAAAAACTTTAACTATTTATCATATTGAAATAAAGTTAAACTACATTATTGTACTAAAAACTGCTTTTATGCGACCATTTCGTCTTCAGATCACGAATAATAACAGAAAGGTCATTCTTCCAATATTTAATACTATTCAATATTTGTAAGTCAAGATCAAAGTATTTTCATATTTAATTTTAGAAGATTTGATGTTGAAATGGCAAAATGCCAAAACACATGGAAATAAACGCATTTTATCTATCTCTTTCCCTATAATATCTATATATAAACTATTTTTATATAAAATTTGGAATACATAAAACCATTTATATGCAACTTAATTTTTTAAAAAAATGAGAGTACAACTGTACCAAATGATTTTCACGAAAGTACAGAATGATTAAATTGTGCCAAACGATATTTAAAAATCTGTAAAAGCTAGCTTTATTCATGATTTATTTGTAATCTATACTTATAATAAAGCTCAATGTGTGTGTGTTGACGCTCTACAGGCCAGACCATTCAACCTACAGCTACCAAATTTGGCACGTGTATACCTCGGAGGCCGGGAATGTGCAGCTTATTTTTTCGAATTTTTAATTAGAATTTTATTTATTTAAAAATTAAGCAAAATTTTGGCGTGTTTCTGCTATAACCTCTGAAAATATTACCGCACAAAAACGATTTTTACATCAAGTTAAAGATCAAAAATTTATCTTTTAAATGATACCAATGTTTTAACCTTAAAATTAAATTTCTACTTTTAATGAATTTTTAAATAAATATTTTAACTATATTTTTCAACAATTTTTTTCGTACAAAATAAAAATAAAATTTAAGCTGCACGAGCACGTTTCGCATTCATGGGAAAAAATTAACTTTTTTCAAAGTGTTGCCACCACATTGATTAAAGCTCCAATTAAAAATAAATTAAATCTTTTTGGAAATGAAATCTGCAAAAATATAATTTTCGGCACGTGTCTGTAGGAAAGGAAACAAATATGAAATATTATTTTTTCTAAAAAATAAATTCAAGAAAAATTATTTTATGATCTTTTACACTCTCTGTATTATTAATCCAATAAATCAGTTATATTTTAAGGCAAATTTTGTTTAATATGAACAGGATATCCATTAAAATCATGGCCATACAGCCAATATGTAAACCTTTAGTAATAGACACAGATCTGCTAAAAAGGTCTAAATGGAAAATGATTATATTTTATGTAACTTGATTCAAAAAATGCTCTAATAAATAACGAATTTTTGATTTTGCATAAAGCTTCTGCCGTGCAAATCACGATTAACAAAATGTTCTTGAAACAATAATATTTTAAATAAAAAGAGTTAATTTCCAATCAACTAAATCAATCACTTAAACTGACTGATTTATGAAAATTTGAATATCACTATTCAATAAAAAAAAAGGATAATTTTAGATTTTCCATCGATCGTTTCAAAGAAAATATGCCAATCAGCGCGCAGGTTTCTCAAGATTAATTGGCCTAAGATTATGAAAATGTTGAGTTTTTCTAAATTTTTAACATTCAAAACTTCATAAATAAGTCTTAGTTGATCGTGGAAAATAGAAACATTCATTCATTTATTTAAAATTTGGTGTGTCCGGAATATTTCTCAGAATATGATACCTTACTGCATTAAATTTATACTTCATAATTTTTGAAATATATTTATAGGCCGGAACAAAATATTATTATTGATTTCATTTCAATCCTTTTGAAAGCAAAGCAAATTTTATGCTGAATCTGAGAAATTTTTGTTGAATTATTCTTTGAGATATTACATAAATTATGAAAAATAATTTGCAGTTCACATAAGACTTAAATACTGAGCGATTCTGTTTGCAATACACATATTCAATAATAATAATAATAAACAAATAACCATAAAGATGATAAATAAAATAAAACGCTTGGTTTTATTAAAAAATATCTTTATTTTAATTGCAATTTCATCATTTAAAGTTGAAGTTTTACCGGAAATGACAACAAATTAGCAAAATATATATAGTAAATTGAACGAAACGATTTAAACAACAGTATAAGTTTGGTATGACTATCAAAATTTGAAAATTAAAAATGTTTTGTTTAAGAATCTACTAAGAGACCAGTTACTTAAAATATTTAATTGAAAATTGTAGCGAGCGGTAATACTGGCGAACCGGCTGGTCGCCAAAGGCGACTAGTTTTAAATAAAGAAAAAATTAATCATCTAATAATAAAGCTCAGTGTGTGTATGTGTGTGTGCGTTGGCGCTCTACAGGCCAGATCGTTCGACCTACAGCTACCAAATTTGGCACATGGCATACCTTGGAGGTCGGAAATGTTCACCTGGGGTCTCTCTCTTTTTTTAATTTTTAATTAGAATTTTAATTATTAATTAAAAACTAACTTTCCCGCCAAAAAATTTTTTTTTTAATTTCCCCACCGCTAATTAAATAAGACTTCAGTATTTATTTTTTTCCCACGCTAACGAGCCTAGACTTAACATATTTTCGGCCGATTATTTCAAACGATTCTGTTTATTTTGCTATTGTTTGATGCAGTGAAAATTAAACATTGTTAATTAATCGATATTTCAGTTCATTCTGAAGTACTTTTGAATTAAAATAAAAAAGAATAAAGAAAATTAAAAATTTATAATCTGCGTAGCGTTACCCCAACTGGCGTAGAAAATTCCCGCATTTGCGTGATCAAAATTGGCGTTGAAAATTCACACATGCGTATTGTGTTCTGCTTGTCGACAACTCTATTTTCGATGCATACGGATTTAGTTTTAAAACTAGCGGATCTTTCCAATAGTGGCTCCCTATGAGATTGGCTCAGTCTATTAAAACCGTAGGTGGGGAAAGAAGGAAAATGGAGATTGCGCGCGAGGCATGCGGTGTTATTCGTTCCTGCTATTTTGTTCCTGCTTTGAATTAGCTAGATATGCAGATTTTTACTCCAGCGGTTTAAAAATTAATGCTGTTTTAATATTCTTTGGTTTCATCTGTTTTTTCCCCCTTTTTCTTCTTTTTCTTTTGAATTGTGGTAATTGTGTTTAAAAACCTGCACAAATTATGAATAATTTGGAGCATGAACCGGAGAAAAACACTTCATCCTTTCTTCCATTGATATAAACTATGGATGCGGATAACAATATGGATCATTCAGCAGTAGGAAGTAACAACCAAGTTGAAGATCCGTCAGAATCATCTGGCATTGTTTGCTATGAGTGTGGCATAAGTTTTTCAGCCAGAAAAAACTGGTATCTTCACCAAAGAAAATTTCATTCAGAAAAATAACTTTCCGTTATTCTGAACAAAGTTTGTCCTGTTTGTGATGTTAAAAAGAGAACAATTGTAGATTTACATAAACATCTGACTGAAAATCACGATGGTATAAATTTGAAATTTGAAACCAAAACTTTTCATACAGATTATGAATTTAAAAATCGGAAATCCAGTTTTGAAAAGGATACCGTTTCTTCTTTTACCTTAAAAGGCTCGTTTAAAGAAATGGATGGAACTGTATCTTACTATGAATATCACAGAAGTGGTGCATCAGTTCTGAAGAATGATTCAAAGAGAATTAAACATTCAAAATGTTCAGGATCAGTTAAAATAGACAAAACTTGCCCTGCTACAATGAAAGTGACAAAACAGATAATACATGAAGCTACACAAATTATAGTGGAATACCAGGCAACGCATGTGGCTCATGAACATGAAGTAGGAAAATTAAAACTGGCAAATGAAGAAAGAACAGGACTCGCTGAAATGCTACAAAATGGAATTCCATCCAGTTTTGGGCTTGACAAAGTCCAACAAGAGTATTCTCCTACCAAACGATATGGATTGACAAACAGAAAAGATATAAATAACTTGCGAAGAGATTTTCGCATTGAAAAAACAATAGCCCACAAAGTAGATGTAATATCCGTGGACATCCTAGTACAAAAAAATGATAACAGAGGAGTTTTTGCTTGGCTTTACTACAGAGGCACAAATGGAACTTCTAAAACTGTAAGAGGCACAATAGGGAAGGGTCATCCATATTCACTTATTATCAGCATAGGTAACGAAGATTGCAAATGTGATATAGTGTGTTCACACTGTGGGATATGCATACATGTATTAACTTGCACCTGTGTTGAGTATAATATCAGGTATGTTATATGCAAGCATATTCTTTTTTTTTTGTAAAAAAAAGTTAACTTTTTCACTAAAACTGATGCTGCCAGTGTCTGCTCAAATGCAGATGATGTTAATAAAGGAGAACTTGTCATTTTTGTAAATGAGCATAAAGAGCTGCAATCATTTGAAAAGTCTGCTATTATGAATCAACTGCAGAGAAAATCAAGAACTGACATCATTGCTCAAAAGGCTTCATTAGTTTTAAGATTAAAAAATATCTCCAAAATTAGATCAAAAATCAAAGATTAAAAAAGCTCCAAATGCAAGCACTAGGAGCTTTGGAAGATTTAAATGGTGCAGCTGGACTTACTAAAACTTTAGAAATTTATTTACAAACAATTTCATATAAGCGTTCATTACCATCTTTACCAAGTAAAAAATACACTTATTAATAAAGTAATTGATCTTCAAAGGAAATTTACCAATAAAAAAAATATACACGCAAATAATCCTTTTGGCAATCTATTTTTAAAACTAATTTCTTATGTGATAAAAACAATTCATTTTTCTTTTATTTTTTCAAACAACAAGTTCTCATTTGAATATTTAATTATATCAATTTATTCTACAAATAGGTAAAAGTTAATTTGTGTTTATTAGCTTTAAAAATATATAATTTATAATATAGGAAATGTTTCTGTCATTAGAAAAATTGAAATTCAATTATAATGTTACTTAATTGCATATTCAACCTATACTTATAATACATTCCTCTTACGCACACAATTATCATATAATTAAAAAAAAGCTGATATTCCTGATTCAGTACAAAATTGTTGTTTAGATCAAATCATATGCCTAAGTACTTGTATTATACTGTATATATTATGAAAAAAATCTGTTTTTACAGAATATATATTGTTTATTTCATATTCTTAAATATTTGCATTTGACTGCATATATTTCCTTTTTAAAAAAAATTCTTGTTTTTGCATAATATGTATCGTTTAGCTTATTTCATATGTCTCATGAATTTATGTTAATGTCAGTTATATTTTAATTATTATTCTAGCTGCT
>JAPMOR010091740.1:64361-155875 GCA_026543865.1 Argiope aurantia | reverse complement strand
TATATATATATATATATATATATATATATATATATATATATATATGTATGATAATATGCCCATTTGATAATTTTCCGTTTCTATATGGGCTCCTTATTTGAGAACCAGAAAAAAAAAACAGGTGGCAACTGATTGTTGATAATTTTCAATAAAAACATTTGATTCATTAATTATTGCAAGCCCCCACTGTTTGTTTCAAGATCTTGGAAAGGAAGAATGTAATTTCTCAGATAAATATTGTGATTAATTAGTATATTCTTTGGACGTCTCAAGATTTAATAAAAATTTCTATATTTCTCATTTAAGATCCTGATTTATAATCTGTTTTATTAATGTGTATGAACAAAAAGCAAAAATTAATTATCGAAGTATCTTACAAATTGGAAAAAAAAATATTGGTTTGATATTAAGAAATTTCTATGTATTTATTTGTTCTCTAAAGTTGCAGCTAAAGCAAAGAGATAGAGGAGCATTCCCTCCTTCTGCTGAATTCAGTCTGGCCGCTTTGTGTGCTGCGGTTGTTATTACTACCGGTTACTACTTGTGGGCTACTGTTTATTGTAGTGCGCCGCTGTGTATTGCCTGTGTTCGTCTCGGCTGTATATTATCTGTCCTTGTATTAGTGCCTTCGTGTTTAATAAAAGGTCGTCGTTCGTTATTAAAGGACGGTTTCTTCATCCACCAACAAATCAGAAAGAAGTCAGGAATTTTCGTAGCATTATATATATAAGAAAAATACACTTATTTTTGTTGTACAGTTTTTAAATTATTATATTTCATCCCTTAAGATGTTTTAGAGCCCTCAACCTGAATTTGAATTGCATCGCTGATGAAAATGTTTGAAAAATTGATTAAATTTAGAGAAATAGCTGCACAGAAGAGAAATGAAGTCACTGAAAAGTTATTTTTTTTTAAATTTCAAGATGGTGTGAAACAATTTTTGGACAATGATATGCTCAAAAGCTTAGACAGAAAAACTTGAAATGTTTTACCTCTATTACGTACTCCTTTAGAGAGAAGTAGAATTTTTTTAAAGGTACAGTTCGTATATTTTGGGAGTTAAGAAACATTTATGCCAAAGTTTGTTCGATTCTGTTAAGGGTTGTGGAATTGTGTAAGATTCAAACAAACAATCGGATATTTATTTTTATAGGTATATAAATTCTATATTTTATTGATTTCAATGCTATGCTTTATGAACTATGATCTGTAATATAAACAATTCTGAAAATTATGCATTTAAGGCACATCATTTCTGAAACAAAATTTAGAAATAACAAAGAATAAAATATTTGTTTTGATTTTGACCAAATAGGCATTTTTTCCTATTAAGCTATGGTCTGATTGCATAAGTGCCGGGAGTATTTGTCATTGATCTCTGAACAAATGTTAGATAACTCTCAGAGAAAAAAAATCTGAAATTTATTTGGTAATTTTTAAACAGAGCAACCTTATTTAAAACCTATAACTCGTCTGTGTGTGCGCGTGCGTGTGATAGAAAGAAAGTTAAAAACTCTGTAATAATGAGTTGTTTTCCTTTCAGAAACTTCTAATACTGATCGTTTCATAAATTTGTATGATCTTTTCTGTCAAAGATATTGCATTATGATTTGTACTCACTAAAAAGTCTGGTTGGATGGGGCACCCCCCTAGAAGAGTCTCAGTATACTCCAAAAATTCATAAATAAGTCTCTGGGAAAACAAGTAATTGCATGTCAATGAATTTTATTTTTCTTTATTACAGAGAACATACGGCTTGCTTGGGATGATGTCCTTAAATATCAATCTATGTACGCATTGATTTTGTTCTCAAAGGCAATAAATAATAACTTAGTTAAAATTGATTATTAAAAAATAGTTGAAAGAAACACTTTTGTTAGTGCATTAAACCTTAGAAGTTTATCTAAATTCTTTTCTTTTTAAAATTTTTTTTCACATGTATTGTTTTTCCACTACTGTTAAGGAATTAAATTTTTATTAAGTAATGATAAACTATGAAGTAAATTATGGAAATAATGAAGGAGTGTATTGTATTCAAGAATACACAACATTTCATTTTCTTTCGCATTAAGACGTGTGGTGAAAAATCGATTGCAAAAATTAGATTTTTGCATTCTAGAAATAAATCAATGTTAAATAATTGTTCTTATTGATAGATGACGATGTTGAAATTCTTCTTCAGAAAGATCATTTTTCCTTTTATAATCAGAGAAGCAAATTATTAAAAAAACTTTATGAATATTTATTATATGAATCAGTAGAAAATTATGAGATATTTTGGAAAATTATTGTAGATACATCAAACATAAAGTGATATGTCAATATATTGATGAAAACATTACTTGAATGAAGCATGAATGAAAGAAAATTGAATCTAACGAAAACTTCAGTTTTTACTTCTTCATAAATAAAGTACATAAGGCATTCTTAAATTTAATTAAATCTAATGAATTTCCCGCTGAGTGTTCTGTTTATCGTTACATACAACGACAAAAGACAATGAAAGTAATAAAATACAATAGAAATAAAATTGCAAGGATTTCTGGAACTTCATCATCTTCCTTTGAAAGAAAAATTTCTATAAATATTTAATTTCATCCGTTGTAAATTATGAAACATAATCCAGTCTACGAGTGTAGGTTCATTTAAAAGAAAAGTTGTGAAGTTCATTTTCTAGAAAGGCTTCACTGTCCCTGCAACTTCTCAAGGCTTTCAGAAGAATTAAAAGAAAATGAAGATTATAAAAAAAGCAACGACGAAGTGAACGATAAGCGAGAAAATGAAATACAACGTAAGTCTCGGAAAGTCCACAGAATTTATTTTTTGAGGGTAATAATCGGGTTATAACGAAGAATGCGGTTTAGTTGTTTTAAACGGAAACCAGAAAGTTTTGTGTAAGCTCTAAGATTTTACTATGCATGCGAAAGACTTTTCGAAAATCCCTTTTCATGATTTAAAAGAATCTCTAATAAGGCCCCTTTCCTTGGATGAAATCTTTTGTCTTTTCTATTAGATTATTTGTAGACAAAACTAGATTGAAGAAAAATATTTGAAACTGAAGAGAATTCTGATTTCTGCTTGTAAACTTCAAAAGAATATGCTGAGGACATTTTTTTTTTTTTTGTTTAGTGTTGAAATTGCGTGAAAGTATATCAGAAAATATTCATTTAAGGAAAAAAATATCTTCTCTCAGGAATGAAAATATCTTATTTTCGGATAAATTAATAAATGAAATTTTTGTAAAAATCTCGAATTAAGAAATCTGATTTAAAAATTCAACTTTATAAATTTACTAATGTATGCTTCTAATTTTACGGAAAATAAACGCAAAAATCAAAAATGTAAACAAAATGAAATCTACAGCTTCCAATTAATTTGTTCTGCCAGTCAGAAAGAGTCGCTCGCCACGAATTTGTAAATTCAAAGTATGGATTTAGTTTTGGAATATATATATATATGTAATTAGCCCATATTGTTTTATTCTTAAATATTATATTCCGTTAAAAAAATCCTAGTTTGTTATTTCATTATTTCTAATGTGCACTCTAAAAAAATTGCTGACTTAGTAATTTCCACATTGCAAGCGAAGGGATAAAATTCCCAAACATCCAAAACGTTTCTTTCAAAGATACCTAAAATTCCTTTTGCTAAATCGACACGTTTAAAAGAAATTCTTAAAAGAATCTCTTTGTAAATCACTGAAGGAAACATTTCAAGCTCTTTTCTCTTCTTATGCGATGCAAACGAATAGGTTTCGTCAGTCATACACGTGTAGAAATCACATGTTTAATATTTAAGTATATGCTGAACTAGATTTTTCTATCGAACGGAGGGAAATTGAATTGAAAGTTGTCAAATGAAGTGACGTCCTTATCATCTGACCACTGATTAAGTTTACAAAGTCTATCTCTCAATAAGCCTCGTATTATAAAATTTATTTCTTGATTTCTTTCTGTTGATTATGAACGAAATAAATATTAAAATGAATGATGGATATATAACGTATTTATAAAATTTGTACTTCATAAAATATTTTAATTTCAAAACTTTTTCTTAAAATATAATTACAAAACGATTTCTTTTAATTTCTTTGAAAGAAAGCTTTTTAAAAAAATCATTTTCTATAATATTTTGCTGGCAAGAATAATAGAAATTTTCATTCTAGTTTTTCATTGATCTTATTATTTTGCCATCGTTGATTCAAAACCAATTAATATTAAGGATTTTTCTTTATTCTTTGTTAAAATGCGGATGTATATCGAAAGACATTCCAAAAACCTCGACATTCACTAAATATTTAAGAAAAACTAATTTAAAGTTTATTTGTAAAATAATTCTTGATGAATCTTTAAAAAGAAATTCCTTAAAATATATTTTGTAGTAAATTCATTTTGTAAAACGGTGATTCATCTCACACAGTATAAAACTTTTCCTAGGATAATTTGAACTGCTACTTCAAAAAAATGGTTATTGCAATAATGTGACCCTTTTACAGACTTTGATTAATGGAATTTCATTCGGGTTTTCTCGAGTTATTCGCGAGTGAAAAATATGCATTACCTTTGATGTAGGCATTTTGTAAAAATAATTGATCTCATCCTTAGTTTTAATTCTATTTTTAACCTCTTTAAATTAAAGCCTTTAAGAACAGAATTCGTAATATTCCATTTCCATTTTGAAAAGTGATGGCTAAAGTAGGAAGAAAACAGTTAAATCGTGTAAATTAAAAACAATTCCAAGTGACCATTTAAAAGGGAGAATACTTTTCTCAGTATTTACTCGTAGTTTTCGATTGCTATTGAATTGTTCTAGACTATTCATCTGATATTTTTTATCCAAGCTGTTCAAGAAGTCTGAGGATCGTCGTAAAAATCTTTAACAAAGAAAAATCATCTTCTATTGAAGCCCCAGATACTTCCGGAATCATTACGTAATTATCATCTTTTCAGTGGCATTCTTGAAAAATGACTCTTGTGTAATCTCTTTTGTTGAAGACGGTATTTACATGTATTCCCGTGACATTATCTCTGTAGCAACGTAAAAGCCATTGAAGACGAGATGTGTTCAAACTGCTTTCTTTTGTTTACGTCACATGAAAGCCGGATTAATTTCCCAGCAAAGTGAGTAATGAATGCGAAAGTAATAGAGAAAGGGAAATGCCATTTTTCGTGCTTATCACTCATTACCAGCATTAAAGAAAATGTTAAATAAAAGATATCGGAGAAAAAAGAAAACGATGGGATTTTTCAGAGATTTCCTTTTCAATTATTCAGTGAAAATTTTAAAAGGACAGACTCCAATGAATGGTGATTTGGTACTTTATATTAATTATTAATATGTCACAAAATTGTAAAGATTACAGATAATATCGTGACTTGCTATACCATACATTATTAAGAAATTAAAACCAATTGTATCTTATAAATTTCGGGTAAACTCATGCCTAGTAGCACACATATATTGTACAGTATTGTATGATATTAAACATTATTCGCAATATTGTAAAATATTGACTAATATAATATCGGAAAATGCTGTACAATATTGTATAACAATTTGTGTTACTCGGGAAAATGTAGAAAGATAGTTGAATTAAAATTCTTAATTCAATATTTACTGTTTGAACTTTGAACAACTGCTGTTATTTAATTTTAAAATGATTCATTTTATGATTATGCAATGTCTATAGATTTTATTTTTAAATACAAAAAAAATTCGATTAGATGGGCTTAGAGAGGATTTTGAAAATAAAATTAAAGACCTTTATAACACATTCTGACCAGTGAATTTAGTTAAGCATTCGGGAACCAGCCATTGTTTTATAACTTCCAATTAGATAACGCAAAGTATTTATTGTTGTGTGCAACGTAAAATTCTATATGATGTTAAAATATTCTTTTTATTTCTTGTTTAAATATTACCAATACTTAGAGAAAAACATTCTGAAATTAAATTAAAACAATAATATGTAATAGAATTATTTTTAAAAATGTCATGCAATTATACTATGTCTTGTATTTTTAAAATTTGGTTTCAGCAAACTATGCTGTATTTAGAAGAAATAGAAAAAAAATGAAAATTACTTTTTCCTAATGGGATGTTTGTTAACAAAGCATGTGTTTGTTATCTGAACCTAAAATTTTCATTAAAGTATTCGTTATCCAATTTGTCCTCTGTCTTAATTGTTCCTCAACAAACCACTTGCAGTAACCTAATTTTTTAATATTTTTGAAAATGAGAATGGAAAGAAACAGGAAAGAGACACGATGGCTTCCAGGTGCCTGCTATTTTTTTTCTCCATTGGAAAGAGAGTTATGGAGTAATAAGCGATGCATTAAAGAACGTTTCTATAATGTCAGTTGATGATAACACAAAAGTGGGAATGTTTATTTCAAGTAACTCAAAATGTTTAGAATGCGCTAGTGTGTCTATTAAAAGTTACTTAACCAGAAGCAGTAATAGTTTTCTTTGTCAAGAAAAATGAGAGGATTCTTCTCCGCTATCCCATCATTCATTTCATAAGCGTTTCAATCCATTAGAATTGAAACAAAATCGAATACTTTGTAATTGAAAATAAACCAATAACTTTAAAACCCTTCTTGTTTTTCTATTGAAAAATATTTATCACCTAATTTTTGATTATGAAGAAGGGATAATTTGCTTAGTTTCAAGCATCGTTTTTTTTTCCCCTTCAGTAAAAAGAGAGTTATGGAGAAAAGAAAATTTCCTTACGTGTAACCATTTTCTTTCCTTTTCAGTTGATATCTGATATATTATTTCTACCATCCCTATGCCTCTATGTTAACTCCATAGCTCTAATTATTATGTATGCAATATCAAATGTGCAAACTAGTACGCCAGTTTACTTTCTGCCATTTATTTTATTTTATTTGCTTTGCAATTTTCATAAATGTTGTTTGCTATGGAATAATTACTCATTGTCTTGTAACTGTCTTAAAGACTGAGTTATTTTAAATGTGTTTATTCTTTTTTTAGGTAAGTATCCAGAATTTGCTGTCAAGTGGTTATATTATAGAAAATTTTTAAACCATTTGAGATTCAATTTTAGGTGAGTGCATATTCAAAATGCTATACAAAAGTTTCTGAATATAAACGTTTTTTTTTAAGTTCAAATCTGTTTAATTTGTTTGAAGAGCATCTCACAATCATCTTCGTGTTCAGGTATAAAACAGAAATATTCAACAAATTGCTTAATTATCTCTGTTATTCTAAGTTAAATTTTCTGTTCCTGAATAAATTGATTTCATGTAATTGCACTTTGAATGAAATAAGCGTGGAAAAATTTTATTGCTTTAAATTTCGCAGGTTTCATTTTACACCATTAGAAGGTATTTCGAATCTATTCCTGTATTTTCAATTTTTCGGTATATAATTTCATGTTATATTTAAGTACAGAAGTAGTGGAACTAATTTATCTTTGTAATGGGGGAAGTCAAAGGGATGCTTTCCCGGTATGCCCCAGCATCCGAAACCTAAATGTTAGATGAAGGATCCAGATTCTTACTACTGAAACGATAATCTATATGTTTGCTTCCTTTAATCAAGAGTTTAATAGTTAGACAGGAATGATTAGATTAAAATTTTAGTATTCTTTCTGTTCGTTAGTCCTTTTTCGTTATAATAATACAATACAAAAATGTTGATTTTCAGATTCGGTGCAAATATTTATCTTATAAAACCATAATTATGGATGCTGTACAACTTGTTGAATATCATTTATGATTTGCAAAAACTAAGTTATGGTATATTTATTATCGCTAAAACATAATAATTTTGGAAAGAAAACACAAAATGAAAAAATAAAGTATTTACCATTTGAATTACTTTCAGAAATACAGGAAATACAAGTGAAAACAATCAAATTAAAATATATTCATATTTACAAAGAAGAATTCAGATTCCATGGTTTCTATAATTAATAATATACTTCACTTGTAGCAAGATGAAAATAAATTAACGTTCCTAGCGACATTAGGTTTTTTTTGTCTCTTCGCCATTCTAAAAATAATGAATAATCCCCTTCTTTGAAATACTGCATTTTTCTTTAAAAAACACCTTTATTGAATGAAACAGTAGAAGGAAATTTCTACAAAAAGGCTCGGCAGTAAATGTTTTCTCAGAAAGAACATTTTCGTGATTTATTTTTTGGCCCCTATGGATTGTTTAACAGAAAAAGAGATGACAAAAAAATGTATTTGAGCCATTCGTTTCTTTTACGCTTCTGAAAGAAAGACAGCACACTATTTCTTGCTAGCGCATGATTTCACACAGCAATATACCCACCGTCAGTTGTAAATCAGATAATCGTGTTTTTAAAGTTCTAAATTAAGATTAAAAATTATCCATAACACTCCTTGGAAATTAAAATCATCACTGTCGCTTTGTGAATATTCAATTGATTTATCAGAAAACAAAATTATTAACATTATTTAGATATCATAAAAGACTGTTCAAAGAATCGAATAAATCTCTCTCTTCCTATTTTAACCTACCCTGTTTAGTTCATCGGTATGCATGTTGCATTCTGACTCGTGGTCAGTGGTATCCAAGTCCCTCCGATCGTGGTTAGATAATGAAAAACATCTGCAGCGAGTTAACCTATCTTCATATTCCCATACTAGTAAAACAGAATTTAAAACATACATCGGTAAGTGCACGGCGTTCCTATCTTGCGACATTCCCAGGTGACGGTACTTCTGTCTGGAAAGCATAGCACGAGGAGCATAATTTTCATTCTAGTGGTTGTCCTTGGCTACTAAGTTTTCAAATGTGAAAATACTCATTATAATAAATGCTTGAGAAAAAATGCCTGTCTTGAAGTGCTGTTATCTTGCCAATAATATCTCAAAACTGATTGTCACATATGTAGTATTTGTAAACTGTATTAAAAGTATCATAGACTTCTTAAGAAGAATATTATACCCGTATATGTGCACTTTAGAAGTAAATATATAATAACATTAGAAGTTTTGTTTCCGTGCAGTGGAATCTTCTGTATCGATAAAATCTACGAACATTCGAATCAAAATTAATCACTAAAAGTGGTTTCAAAGAAATAATAATCAACTGACGTAAGGAAATGCAATGTCGAATGCAAAATAAAAATTGATGAAAGAAAATTTTAGTAATAGCCTTCGGTTTGGTCCATGAAGTGAGAATATAATGAATCAGCATAAATGTAAAATAATGAAATTGCTTATATCAGAAGAATAATCTTAGCTGTTTAATCTTGCTTAAGTATATTCGCATACCGATAAATAAACTAGTTTAAAAATTTAAAAAAAAGCTTGTATAGACTTTACATATCAAAGGAGAAGAGATTTCGAATCCGATATTGATGCTTTTTAAAAGAGGGGATATTTTTAATTTCTCCCAGAGATAAGAGGAAGCAGACGATTATATTATAGATCCAACAACATGGTTTTGGCGTTGATTCAACTTAAACAAATATAATTCTAAAGAATACTGGATTGCAAACGAAAACGATATCCTATAATGAATGCCAGGGAATTAAGTAAAAGCAAAAGAAAAAAAACCCTATCAAACAAAGTTATAAAATTTATTTTATGGAATACAAAATCAAAATAGCGTAACAACACAGTTGCAAATACTGCTTGCATATCACTTTTAGATGGCATATCATTTCAATATTTATTTTAGTAATCCAAAGTCATTTCTGTTGATAATTCATTTGTTCTGCCATCATGTTTTTACGATGTTGCATACGACTGGCAATGCCGATATTCAAGCAGCTATATTATGATGTTGTGATTTTGTATTTCCTAATTTCTATGTTGCACATTTTACCTAATGATTCCTTTTAGATACGGTCAATGTAATAAATCATTTATCACTTTTTATGTTAGCTCTCGTCTTTAGTATTAATAAAGACTAAAAAAGTGTTATGTTGTTTTTTTTTATTTATATGCGTGTGTTTGGCATACAGCTACCAAATTTGGCAACCAGGGGTTAGGAATGGGTATCTTCAAACAAGTTTCCTGATATTTTTATTAGAATTGTAATTCATTGGAAATTATGTTGTATTTTAGTATTTTTTCCCGATAACTTCCGAAATTACTAGGGCACAGACCAAAATTTTATACCACTTCAAAATTTAAAGATTTGTCTTTTTAATGGTATCAGTTTTATAGTAATGCAAATTTTTTCTGTATTTTGGCCTTTTTTAAAAATTTTATTTTTTGCTTAATTTGTAACAATGGATTGCCTTGTTGCCCTGCAGCTGATACCGATTCCATTGTTTCATCAAATATTCAATCTCATGGTTTTCTGTCTCTTACAGCCCGCTAAGGTAGAAGGGTTTTGTTTAATATTTGTGCAGTATGTCAGACGAATAAAAATGTTAATTATAACACCGCAACATTTTGAAGATAGATTTGCATTTTTAGTAGCATTATGATGGACAGATGGACAGATTTTCATTCTATGCGCTCAAGTGTATAATGATCACAATATATGGATTTAATATTTGCGAAGTCATGCGATTTCAATGGGATAAAATGAGATCAATATTTTCAATAAAACAGCTGGTTGCTAAAGACAACTAGTTATTAATAATAGCCGGTAAAAGTGATCACTTTATAATTGCAATGTATATCTTATCTTTTTCTTTTATCTTTTAATTTTTAATTTTATTTTTTATCTAATCTTTATCTTTTAATAATTTGGGCAAACGGGATGAGATTAATATTATTTAAAATTATGAGATGAATCAGTTTTTATTAATAAAACAATTAACCACATTAATTACAAACGCACACACACTTGTATGTCATGACTGAAATATGTTTAGAAATTAATACTAATTCAAATTAAAGTATGTAGATATATTTGAAATAATTATTTAAAGAAAACAGAATGCTACATTTTTTTTAAAACGAACTGACTATACAGTATAAAATACGTTCTCCCAAACCGATACATTTCTAAGAAACTGCAGATTGTTTTGAAAATTTGTGATTTTGAATTTTAAAACTCTTCAACTTCGGCCCAAGGAAAAGAAATCCTCCTCCAAGTTTTAGGCCTTTTCTGCCTTTTTACTTTCGTGCGTGTGAAATTTTGCAATAAAATTTATCTATAAATTTATTTATAAATACATCAACAATTGGTAATGAACATTTTTAATTGGTTGCAAAATGTTTAACTATTGGGTAAACAGACAAACAAGAAAGTCAGATAATATTACGTTACCATCTTCCAATTTCAAGTCAGGAAGTGCATCGGATAGTTAATTTAAATTTAATTATAAAATTTGTGTAGAGTGAACAGAGAGAATAGAAATCAAATTAATAAACAGGTGTCAAAATTAAATGCAAATGAAAATATGAAAATAAAAAAATAAATGGGGAAATTTCCCAGGGAAAAGAATACCCAAATTGCTCAATTGCCGAATTTTAGGTAACATTTCACTTTTTTTCAGCACATGTATTTAATTGATTATTTGTATTTATCAATCTATGGCTATATCTTTTTGGATTGCAATATATTGATATGGATAAATAAACAGAAAAATGTGTAAGATTTAATTAAATTATAAATATTATAATAAATCATAAGTCATAAAAAATTAAGTGAAAGAAAAAATATTTTCACATTAAATCACATTCCAGATGACAATAAATTTGTCATATATATCCAAAAAGCAGAAAAAATTATTGAAATCAAGTTTCGACATTTCCTTGAAATTTACTGATTTTCTTTTTGAAACAAAAAATACTATAAATATTTCATTTTCTACATCGTAATTAAGGATTATAATCCAATCTCGGACTCATTTAAAAGAATACTAACGAAGTTTATTTCCTTGAAAAGTTATTTTCTGTCTTAGTCTTAGTAGCTAGCTTCTGGAAAATCTTTTAAGAATTAAAAAGGAAAGACATTTTTAAAAAGTGCCACAGGAAGCACGAAAGACGAAGAAATTAAAAATAATAAGGGTTCTGCAATGAACGGAATTCATTTTTTGAGGCAATAATTGGGTTATAATCAAGATTTAGGTATGTTTGTTTCTTTAAAGTATAAATCAGAAAGTTTTGTGTAAACTCAGAGATTTCACTAAGCATGTGAAAAACTTATCGAAAATTACTTTTAGGATTCAAAAGAATCATTCCTTATCTTCCAAGAATCTAGATTATTTATTAAATATACAAGCGGTAGAAAAATAATCAAAACCGGAAGAATACTGTTTCCTGCTCACGGACTTTAAAAGTAATTATTGAGAATTTGTTTATTTACCGTAAAGATATTTCCCTTTCTCCAAATAAAAATAATCTGAAATCTTTTCCTTTCCTGAAAATTGGCTTTTCTTGCCTATAAATTAACTAATGAAACATGAAGTTCTATTTTAATAATATTGATTAAAAAGTTAAATTATATTAATTTTTTAATTGATTTTCCTGTGTATTGAAAAAAAAAATCCAAAATGTGTAAAAGAACTGCAGTAATACTTTATCATACCACATTCTTTTTACATTCTCATGAAGTGCAGCGAGAGTGCAGTAATCGTTAAGAAACTCGAGATTTTGACGAATTTCTGCTTTTTAGATCGTAAAACACATTTCTGATTTTATGCCTGTGTGTCTGTGACAAAGATTCAGACGCGCTTTGAGCTGGAAAATGAAATTTGGTATATTGTCTTTACACCAAAGTTGCAGATTTTTATCACATTTTGAGCCAACTCTGTTAAGAGGAAGTCTGCGATTGTTCGAATGGAGGTTAACACGATTACTGCAAATGGAAAAGAGCTACACCAATTCAACTTCGGGATATTATTGATCGCCAAAAAAGATCAACGAAATCAGATGCATAGTTTTAACATCTATATTATAGACACCTAATAAATATTGGGCCAAATCGCACAAAGAGTTCAGCATGTGTCGGTCTGCACTTTCGTAGTCATCCGATTTGATGTATTGTTTTGAAATGACAGTTGTAGCTCTGATCAAATTTTCGTTTCCATCAGTTTGGAAAAAGGCATCTAAAACACAAATTCGATTTCTGGATACTAGTGAACACTCTCCAAGGATCACACAAATAGATTTATGAAAAATATGAAACTCTGGCCCAGGATTAATATGTCGAAACTACTTAATGCCAATTCTATGTAGGATATTCTCTGCCTTACCCGAGGTCCACAATTTTTTGCAGGGTGAGTGGGGGATAGCATATTTATTAGAGGGTATGCGAGAAAGTTTTGGGGAGACCACTCCCAATTATATATTTTTAATCTGCTAATTACGATAATTCAGAAATAATTATGAAAGGATTTTTATCTTTTTTTTAAAGAAAATGCATAAATAAATACTATTTTTAATCAGTCCCACACAGTTAATACGGGCAATATCGTGCGGCGCATGTCGATGTTGTATCAAATAGACAACAGACTTCTTATGAATAACCCCTAATGGAAAAATAAGCTAGTCCTTTAAACAAATGAAATTTAACTTTTCATTATATCGATGATGACAGTAAATTCAAACACTCATTAAAAATAGAAACCCATCTCGCTGTATGTCTGAAAAGAAATATTCTGATCAAGTGCGAACATTTCTAAGTATGCAAACATGTCATTTCAATGAGTATATAAGGTTAAACACGGTCGATAAATTCAGCATTTTTTATGTTATTTATTATTTTGTAATCCTTATTTTACAATTATTATTCTGTTGACGTAACAATTTGTGCACTGTTTGTCATTTAAAATTTAACATTGAAATCTCCGTCAGATGCGAGTTAATCGAACCTGATAGATAAGATGACCAGTTAAAAAATCCAAAGTTTTTGATGCTTTCTGTGAAATGACCGAGAAAAATGAAAATAACGGAAAAAAGTAAATCAGATCACATCTTTTGGGAAATAAATTCTTAAAATTCAATTTTATATCTAAGGTAATTTTATGGTACAAAATATACTGAATGAGACTAATATTAGCAATTATTTTCAAGGTAAAAATTTTAATATGTCCTTTCTCCCAAACACTACTTAATAGTTTTAAAAAATTAAACTGATATCTAAAAAAATAAACATTAAATACAAGTTTCTATGATATGCTCACAGACAATAAAAAAAATATCAGCGTCCTTTTTAGATGCTGGAAAAAG
This sequence comes from Argiope aurantia, assembly GCA_026543865.1. Lineage (NCBI taxonomy): Eukaryota > Metazoa > Arthropoda > Arachnida > Araneae > Araneidae > Argiope > Argiope aurantia. The sequence continues at coordinate 141,740 of JAPMOR010091740.1, read as the reverse complement.
TTTTAAAAACCATTAAACTGCGTGTTTTATTAGCATTTCCAACTTCAATAATAATATCATTTTCAAATCAAAAAAATAATTTAACTCTTTATCTACTGCATTATGAACTACTGAAAATTTCTTCATAAATATATTTTTATTTAGATGCCATATAGATAATTAAAGCCGACGTCCTGGCATAAGGGTAGCGTGTCTTCCTCGTGATCTGGGTGTCCCGGGTTCGAATCCCGGTTCCGGCATGGTTGTTCTTCATCTGTGTTCTATCTGAGAGGTGTGTGAATGTGCACCCCCCCTCTGTAAAAATCGGTTGTGCAAGCGAATGTGTGTGAGTTTCATGAGCTTGAAGTCAGACTTCTGCCCTCGGGTGCTCAGGGGTCTTTACCCTCAGAAGCTACTGCAACCCCTTTCCGTCATAACGTGGACACGACATCATCATCATTGATAATCATAGAAGATACAAGAAAAAAAAATCTCCCCAGTGGTAAATTTAAGTTTTTAGAACTAATTAATTAAAGTGGTACTTAAAAGTACCGTTAGTACACTATGTATAAATTTCCTCACAATAAAAAAGAATTACAGATGACATTTCTAATGAAATTTAACATCTTAAAAATGCTAAATAACCGAAAAACACTCATAAGAAAACAAAGAAATGATCAAATTGACATAATTTTATTCTATACATAATAAAGGTAGAAATTCACATTTGATGATAACCATAAAAACAATTTTCTTTTTCATTTATGCACAAAAATCTATTACAAGTTGAGCATTTTGAACGTGGTTTTGATTGAATATTTTTGAGTGCCCAGAATTCACAACGTCCTCGATTTGACACGAATGTTGGCCAACGGTTTTCTCTATTTTCTAAACGAGCATCATTAGAAACCGACAAATTTCCTTTTATTCTCTTTTTTGCACAAGAAATTTGTTCATCTCCATTAGATTTAGGTCTCGCTTTTCGTTTTGGTTGTGGTTTTGATTTTGTTAGTAACCCTTTGGTAATGCAGCGCTTATATTCGAGGGACGGCATTTTCTCACGCCGTACTTCCACATATGCAATATATGAATTTACATATGCCATTTCTAGCATAGCAAGAAAAAGCCTGTGCCCCCATTTTTTCGATTTCCTGTCCCTATTATAAATAGCACGTAACATGGCGGCTTTATCAATTCCTCCCATGTGTCCATTGTAGTCTTTTACAACAATGGATGCGGTAACGTCACTTTTGGTACCCTCTAGCCTATTTTTTTATTCGGAATGTAAAAGCAAATTCACATTCAATACTAACATTTTCAAATGCTCTTGACTGTGTTAGTAAAAAATAAATGAATAAATAATTTTAAAAAATCTATAATTGAAATCTATAAAAAATACTAAAACATATTGCTACACTAAACTTTCATAATTACATTATAACAAACAGAAATACTATAGAAAATTACGTGGACAAAATGAAAACAAGTTTTTCTCCAACACTACGTGTACTGGCGGTACTTATAAGTACCACCGAATAATATGACCTTTAATCACATTACATAATCTGTTGTCTTATATTGATTGGGCAAATAACATTTTAAGGCAATACAGAATGAATAAAAAAAATACAACATTTAAATTTGGTTTGATATGATATATTTATAACAAAGAAAAGATAAGAGCGGCAATCCGTACAAAATGGCAGCAAAAGAACACAATGTCCGTACGAAAATAGCTTTCTTTCTCGCAAAATTCATCAGCCTAGAACAACTACTACCATCTATCATGAAAAAGTAGAGTTAAAAGACTGTTTCTAAAACGTGCCATCAAAATACAAATAATGGTTGTTGTGCTATAAAGTTTTAAAGTGATTGGAACTTATAAGTACCGTCAGTAGATAAAGGGTTAAAAAATTAACTGTCAGAGAGATTGACAAATCTTGCAGTTTATATCTATTGAAAGTGATATTTTATTAAAAAAATTAGATAAGAATTTGCTTATTAATCCATTTCTTGGAAACAAAGCACGAAACATTCAATTTCTAGAATTCAACTTCTGCAAAATGGTGATATTGACGTCAAATGTTGACATTAATTCGTATAAAATTGCTTTAGTTATGTTTATTATATATAAGTCATATATTTTGATAATATGATCAAAATTTATGTCAAATTAGAGTTAAGATGCTAATTAATAATTTAAATAAGATATTATATGCTTATGTACACATTTTTATGTAACATATCTCTCTTTAGTTATATATTTTCAAATATTTGAAATATTGCATGGTTAAATTTATTTATTTTTTAATTGTAAGATGATTGTTTTAAGCAGTATATTTGATATTAGATGTGTTTTACTATATTACGTAGTTCCACTTGCTATGTTATCGCAGAAGTATATGTCGAATTCTAACATAAATGTGTTTCAATGTAGGTTTTTACAAAGAACGAAATATTTACAAATTTAAAAAAGAGTAAAGCAAGAACTCATTTTTTAGTGTTTTTTTATATTATTTTTATATCAATAAAACTTCATTTCAAGAGTTGACAATAAACCATTTTCCCCTAAAATCGTCACAGCATCATTCGATATTTGCACGCTCGATTAGATTTGAAAAGACCGATTAATATTTTCGCGTCCCAGTGGATGTTCCGAGAAAATTTCCTTTAAACGGTCAAGTATAAAAGTAGCCAAGCATTTTGAAATTATCTTGTCCTGTTTTAAAGTATTTAACGAAAAATGATATATTGAAACTCTGATGGATCATAACATGTAACTGCCAACCTACAAGTTAAAAGTAATTTGAATTGTGGTTTTTATTTATATCGTCTAGAAAAATTAGCTGTGAATTTGTTTATCAATCAGTACATGTAATCATCTAACACTGTGTGTAACACTGGACGGAGTTAAAATCATTATTCAATGCAAAATACAAATTTCTGTTTTGACTTCTAGAAACTGCGACGGCCTTTTGTTAACTGTTTAAATTGACTGATTCATTAGATTGCGAATAAAAAATGAAAAAATTAACCACGGAATCGTAAACTTCATAATTTATTTATATTTTCATATTGAATTGTACTAAAAACGAATGACCTGTTGTCTGCAATTTTATTATTTTAAATTCAAACTGATTTTAGAGATGAGAATATATTTGAGCATTCCTGAATATTATGGATACTGAAGATCCCACTGCTAAGAAACAAAACTTTAAATGTTATTAAATATTTACATCTAAAGTGTACTGAATATTTTTTAATTTTAAGCAATTTGACAATATGCATGCGATTTAACATTACAACTCTCGTTAGTTAGTTTGTGACAATCATATCCGAGATATTGTAAAACGGATAGAACTTAAAAAATAGGAATATTGTACTATTACATCGTTTCTAAAATTTCATTAAGAAATTAGGAATTGCACTTTAAAAGCAGATCAGTAATGTCCAGACGCCAAGCTGTATTTTTTGTCATGTAATTTTTTTGAAATACGGTCAGATGATACTTTATCTGAGTATTAAATCTCAATCTCAATTATAATTCAAATTAATAATTTAAATCTTATTATCAAATTAATAATTATTATCAATTATTATTAATTATCAAATTAATAATTTAAATATTAATTAATTACTTTATAATTATCTTATTAATGTAATTCATAAGATAAAGTAAAAAAATGTTTCTTGGTATTGTATTTGCAAAATTTAAACTTCCAACTCCATTCAGTTAATACAGCTTGTAGAATCATCATAAAAAAAAATACTTGAAATCATAATCGTTGCATGCATTTTAATGTTACCATTAAAAATAACAAATCTTCCAACATGAAATGTTACGTATGATCTACGATGTCTCAAAGTAAATTATTCTTCTAATATTTCTTTCATGAGTTTTTTTAATAAGTTTGTGATCGTCATGAAAATCTCTAGTACCGAAAAAATTATTTTGTTTAAATCCCAGATATTTGCTAAATCATTACTATCCCATTATCTTTCCAGCGACATTTTTGAAAAATGGCTCCGCTCTCCTTCCGCGTAGACAGTCTCTGCAGCGATATTACATTCTGAAGCAATATTGAGAGAAAAATGTGCCCAAACTATTCCCTTTTGTTTACGTTGTTTGCAATCAGAATTAATATTAAGCATGGAAAATACGGAAAGATAAAGCAATAGAAAATGTACTTTTCAATTAGTTTCAAACTTACTGTTCATTACCATCAATAAAATTTTTAGTGCAAAAGTGCCACAATATGGAATTTTGCAGAGGTTTCATGTCGAGTGAGCAATTTGGTATTTTAGTTTTCAGTTTTTGAGTATGTATTGTTTTCAACTAGTTATTGTGTTAGAAAATTGTAATTTATCAAATATATGTTATATGAAATATGTTATTATCAGCAATAATATTATTAATAACAGCCGATAATCATTAATAATAACCAGTCATTGTGGCAAATCGGTTAATATTTTCATCGATCATTAGCATTAAATATAACCAATTAATTGCATTCATTTTGGAATATATATACTGAGTAAAACATTACTTAGAAATATCCTAAAATGTATCCATCCATTAAAAAAAATGATTTTTGCTTTTCGACTTAGAGTGAATAAGAAATTCACAATAAAAATTCACTTGAAATGACAGTGAGTTTCTAATCAGTTTCTTCAATTTATTAATTTAACCTCAGATCTATTGAATTGATTCAAAACAAACAACTTTTGAATAGATTCAGTTATTCTTTTTCGAAAACAATTAATATTTTTAAATTTATTTTTTAGGCCATAGAATTCGAGAAACTCTAGTCAAATTATTATAGTAAGTAAACTCTTTAATGATAAAAACCCGCTGCTCTTTAAGGATATGAATCAGCTAAGATCAGTGGATTCATACAAAAGATGGAGATAATTTCACATGTATCTACTAATAATTAAGATGAGTGTATGTGCGTTGGTGTTCCACAAGCCAAATAGTTTAAATTACAGCTAAAGAATTTGGCAACAGGGAATTCGCACTTCAGAGTTATGTTTTCTGAAATTCCATTTTAATTAATTAAAAATGATGGAATTTATTCATCATAAATTTCAAAAATATAGTTGGGCGAAAATGATTTTTACATCACCTTAAATTTAAAAAAAAATGTATGCTTTTCAATGATGCTAATTTAGGTCTATTTCTGAATTGTGACAATTTAAGAAAAAGCATTTTCTAATCTTTTTTCCAACAGTAAATTACACTGTTGCTTGAAATTCAAACTGAAGGCCGAAAGCAACAGAAGAATGGCCGTATATAGCATAGTTTACGAAATGCATAGAAAAGTGAAGTTATATTATCTCCAAATCCAGAAGATAGATGAACCGGATTTCTACGTTGTTATTAGCACTGCGATGTTATATAGGATTCCCCCAATTAAAAAGGTTCATGCACACAATAAACAGAACTTAAGTAAGTTAAATCCACATGGCTCCAGTATCTGACAATTCGACAAGATCACGGACATGAAATTATATTTAAACGACTTAGCTGAATTAAAAATAATCAGTTCCTCCATGAGAGTCAGGTAATCACCAAAGGTGACTACTGAATGCATATAGAAAATATGTTGCAAACATTGATGAAATAATTAAGGCTAGTGCAGAAAAAGTATTTAACAAAAATAAAATTTTATAAATGTACTAAAGAATGAGCTCTCTAGTGTGTTCAACATCAATTTTTATGTAGTACGTATCAATTTATTTTAGTATTAGAAAAATTAGTGTGGAAAGACTTGTGCGGTTTCCTAGAACAGAAGTAAAGAGAATGAAGAGTTCTTTTTCAATTTCGTCACATCCTAGATTCGGTATATTCTGTTTTTATACACGACTTATAAAAGTAGAAGAATATGTGAAATGTGTTCGAAATACATCTTCGAAACCTTCTGAAACTTATCTGCCATTTGTTGGAAGAAAAAAAAAATCTATAAATATATAATTTTCACCGTCGTAATTCAAGAAGTATAATCCAGTTTGCGAGTGCACATTCAATTAAAAGAAAGGTTGTGAAGTTCATATTCTGAAAAGCTATTCTCTCTCTGTCTGAGTCTTTGCAACTTTTAAAGACACTCTCACAAATTAAAAAAAAACGACAACTAAATCTTAAAAAATTATGAAACGAACAAGAAAATGAAATGTAACATAAGCCGTAAAAGTCAACGGAATTTTTTTTCAGGATTAAGACCCGATTATTACCTTGAAAAAACCAAGACTCCGTTTTTAGCTGCTTATAGTCGAACTAGAAAGCTGAGAGATTTCGTTTTGCATGTGAAAGACTTTCAAAAATCCCTTTCCGTGATAAAAAGAATCTCTAATAAATCTTCATTTGTGCAGCAGATTATTAAATTATTTGCTGACTACGTTATACCATAGAAACAGTTTGCATTTGTGCTCTAAAAGAAATAGAGAATTTTTTGGGTTTATTTTTGATATTACAAAAAATATTTCACTATATATTTATTTAAGTAGAAAGTTCTTTTTGAAAAAGAAAACGTCTTTGTATTCTAATAAATAAATGAAGAATAACGTTAAATATGCCTAAATTTAGAAACTTTTAAAACTTGTATTATATTCATTATCTGTTGTACACATATATGAGATGAATTGATAAAAAGAGGAATGCAATTTCAGAATCAAATGACTGCGGACTTATTTGTATAACTTTATTGTAACTTGCAAAGGAAATTTGTAACGGAAATTGAAAAAGTGACATAATAATTTTAAACCCTTTGTTTATTTATTAACTGTCTGAAACAAATTCTTCCTGAACTGCACTATTAAACGTATTTTTATTGACTATTCAAACAAATTTAATAATAATAAAACTTCTCAGACATACTTCTGCTAGCAAAATGGTCTAATTATAGTAAATAATTATATTTTATGTAAATTAATGTTCTGATGAATTATGAATTTAATTTTTTATTCATAGATCCATTTCATTATTTCATAGGAATTCTTTTTCAACTTCATGTTTCACCAAACAATGGCTAAATATATTTGAAAACAATTAAACTTGTGACCATTGTATGATTCAGAAATTGCATAGAAAAAGAAACTCATCGTTCTTAAAGAAGCTAATCTTTTACATTTTCAAAGATTATCCTAAATAAATTATTTAACTAATGTTTCTTAACTAGAAGGTTCAAGGAGTTTACCCTTCCTAGTAAAATTCTTCAACGAATAAAAACTGTCATTCATTTAAGCCTTTGTTGCTTCCAAAATCATTACATAATTATTATCTTTCAAGTGACATTTTTTGAAAAATGGCTCTTGTGTAATCTCTTCCGGTGAAGACGGTCTTTACACGTCTTCTTCGGGAGGAACATAAACGGCATCGAAGATAAGATGTGTGCCCGAACTGTTTCCTTTTGTTTAAACCACATGAAAACCGGATTAACGTTACAGAATGGGGAATAACGAAAGGGAAAGCAATGAAGAAAGTGAAAGGAATTTTTCAACCAGATTCGAGCTTATCACTCATTACCAGCGATGAAGAAAATTTTAAATAAAATGTTTTTGGAAAAAAGAAAAACAGAACAATTATTTTTTATGGATATAATGTTTCAAATTATAAATTGAAGTTTCAGTGTTATTTCTTTTAAAATCGTAGTAGATTTTTCTTCTCTTTGATGAATATGTTAAATAATTCTGATTGATTTTTATGGTAGTAACAAAACTATTCATTATAAAATAATTTAAATTAAATAAGTAATGTAAACAGCTAATTATGTCAAGTTTCTGATTGATTAAAATAATGTATATAAATATAATGTATTTTTATTTCCTGCATACAGGGAATCTGTTTCTATCTAACTACGACATTCAGCGCTTTATATAATTTTTATACTATGTTGTAATAAGTAAGTGAGTTATTTTGTTATAATTCCTGATCTTTAGATCGGAACACAGTCGGAATTTTTTCAGTATTTGTATGCATTTCATATACATAAACATGTCCCTATATCCCAGCACCATTTCTCTTATAATATGCCTTATTTAACAGTAATTAATATAAAAAAATTCTATTTATACGATATTTCTTATTTCAAGCAATTGTAAACAATTCAGTATTTTTCTTCGTCATTTCTACGTTTTTAAAAACGCATTAATAGAACGATTAAAATTTTTTAATTACAATACCAGTTTGAAGGGCAAAAATATATCAAATAAATTGTTGGATATCGTATCGATTACTTCTTTTGGCTCTATATACGACAGTCAATTGAACCTTAAAATAATTTATATTGCTAGAGTAAATTCACGAATATCTTTAAAATTTAATTCTCAATAAGATAATAATATTGTTTTACATTTTATGATTTTGAAAATATCAGCAATAATATACAATATTGTGCAATATCTTGCAATATTATATTATTGTAATATATAATATTGCCTCAAATTTTTCTAAAAAGTCTTCAAACCTTAAGGTGTTTTGAATTTATAAGTAGAATTAAATAATATAGTTTAGTAAAAATTTATCCATACAGCTTTATGGGGTATTTTCAGAGATTTTTCAAGTCACTCTTAAAATTCTTTTATTAAACGTTATGTTCGTAAGTGAACTTCCCATTAACTGAAAATTGTACCACTGTGCAATAATATTAAATTTTGATAATGATCCTGAAATAAGAACAAATTTTAAATATCAGTGAATTAGTTTTCCAGATGCAGTCTTCTGTGCCTATATATAATAAATGTATGCCTGATATGTAATAAAGCTATCTAAATCGATCATTTAACCATACATCATGATTCAAAACTAATCCAGGCATGTGCACATCTTGGTTCTTTATTCGACTGAGGAGTACAGGTTGACATTCATGAAATCGTTTTGCAGTTAGTTAATTGCTCTGCATTCCTAATCCCCAATTCATCGAACGACAATCCCAAATCAGAACTTCATCATGTCCTACATCCAAACAGGCATCCGTTCCCCCTTTTAATCAAAAGGGTTGACTGTCCACCATGAACTAGCAGGTGGTAAATTGGATGGGTTACAAAGGACTTGAAAGGGAGCAGGAGGCATTAATACGCAATAAATACATGGAGTGTCTGGACGTTTGACGCCCTGGGCATTGTGAAGCAGCTGAATCGCTTATGGTCGGAGGAATTTTATGAGTTTAAGATATCGTGTTTCACTGCTGTAATCAGTCTTGTGTGGTGTGGATATATGTAAATGATGTCTAGGGAGTGTATCATACGAAGATTATCAATGGGGAACAGTCGTTTTGTAATAAATCGTCTCAGATGAGATATAAATGGAATATTTAGAACTCGATAGTACGTCACTGTCGCTATGAAACAACTGAATCTTCTACAAAGGAAACATTTGACTTGTATATGGTGATACAATTGCGTAGTTAGGTGCATTTACTGTTGAAAGAAAAATAAAGTGATTCTAAATTATTGAAATTTTGCTGGAATGCTCAGTATTTCTGGTTGTGTCATTTTACTTTAATTTAGTTGAAATAACTTCATGGTTTGAAATTATTCGAGGATGTTTTAGGTTAGGATGGAACGGCGAGTACAATGTCTGAGTTCGTGTTCGCCTTTATTAATGAGAATCAGGCCTATCAAAATCATGAGATATTGTGTGAATCTCGTTAAATTTAAGAAGAATAAGGCCCGTACGTATGATAGTTAATTAATAAAATGGCGTCTAGAATCCGCGATCATTCGGTTATCACAGACCTTTCACCAGTGATAGAGAATTACATCTACAATGAAAAAAAAATCAGAGGAACATATTATTTCACTTTTTCATAGTTAATATTTATATTAGGAGATAATTCAGATTTAAACAGGCAATAATGCATTCAAAATTAAGAATTAGCCCATTTCAATAAACCCAGCTTGATATAAAGTCCGGTATATAGTTCGGATTGGCATATAGTCTTAAATGAACAAAAGGAGGTTCAAAGCCTTCGGTAGGTGAGCACATAGGTCTAGATGCCGGGAAAAATAAAAATGGAATGGGATTTGAAAAGAACAGTGGAAAAACAGGATTGGCAAAAGCAACGAACTCTTTTGGAAAGCATTTAAAGGCGTTCGTTCAAAAAACATTCTCCCTCCTCAGCACACAATATTTTAGAATTACAGCCCACAATGTGAACGCAAGAAGAGCCTTAGATTTCTTAGCCACTTTCATTTCCTCCAATAGCAGGTATATCTCCGCAATTATTCAAACCATTCTAAACGACATTCCTTTTATTCTGAGAAAGTTGCAGAATAAAGCAAGTTACTGCCAAATGGAAATGCTGCACGAGTTGATGGCATCGACAATCTGATCCTTAAGACAAGTGACAAGGATTTTCCGGAATTCGTCACTGCCTTTTTCAACTAATGTCTTAAAACTTTCCAAGATCCATTTAAAATCAGTATTAAAGTTTTGTTCTTTAAAAAAGGCAAAACTCTGAAGCTTTCCCCCTCATATAGACCAAAAGCATTTCTCCCAAGAACAGCGAAATTCTGGAGAAACTTCTAACTCAATGTCTAACATATAACCTGGAAGAAGTAAAATCTGAATTCAAATCAACATGGCTTTAGAAAAGGCAAAACAATGGATTCAGTTCTAAATAGCCTTCTGGATATAATCTCCAAAGGCAAGAGAATGACTTCCATGTTTTGCTCATTTCATTGAACAGTGTTTGACAATATGCAGCAATAAAAAAAGAAAATTATCGAATTAAAAATGATGAACAACATACTATTCTCTTTCCATTGCCTGGTACAAAATAGGAAAAATCTTCCAAATACCCAAGAAGGCTTTGCCCTTAAGAGAACAAAGATAGGGATGCCCGATGGCTCCTGTAGGTGCCCAGGTTTGTTGCATCGAGTGGTGGATGAACTCTTGAACCAACAATGGTAGATCAATGATCACAATTGAACATTCAGTGATCATATAATTCTTGTCACACAAGCAACATTAAAAGAAAGTCTTAAAACCTCCCAAACGAAGCCGTTTCGACTACTGTGCAATGGACAGTCTCTATCAGATAATTATTTCGGATAAAAAACATATATTTTTTCTTTGCGGAATATTTTTTTCAGCTCCTCCTATCTTTTGAGAAAATAACAGAATAAAAAGAAGTCACTCTATCAAATACCTTAGAATTCATTTAAATGTCGAATGAAACTGGGGCACTCGTATTAGATAACAAGCAAATAAATCGCAAACACGGTATCAAAGCTCAACATCAGTCATCAACAATCAATTCAAGAGACTAATCTACCAGGCAGTTATTTAAACCGTCTTTGTGCATAGAACTTTAGCATGATGTATGAGTCTGACAGTTACAACAGCCAGAAAAGCCTCAACTACTTAAAAAACCTTTTCCTAATAATATACAGCAACGGAATCGACAAAGTGATGAGAGAAGACTTTTATTTACTTTACAATTCCCGAACATCGGATTAGATAAAAGCACATACAGATACTTTTAAAACGAGTCAGAGAACCCACTGTTTAAAACACCAGCGAATTCTCCCAGTAAAATTAAAAATACCAAAATCTTTTTTTTAAATTTGCCTTTCTAAAAGACCTCCTCCAATGCTGGCAAACTTCATGAAATGAATGTGTTTTATGTCGGTTTACTCACAATATTCTTGTGGGTAAGCCGAAGTGTCCCTCCCTGTGACGCAGAAAAGAATTTCCCAGCCTATTTTGAAATTATTTAAGCCAAGCTTGCCAATTCACTATACTGTAGTTGGGAAAGAGGGAAGCCACTGAAGCCCTGCATTATGCTACCGAATGTCAACTTACTTTATCAGGGCATATGCGGAAACATGAACATCGATTTAAACATATTTAACACTACAAAATTGAAACTAACAAGCTCTCAGTACTGAAAAAAAGATATATGATGAAACACATCACCACCAACTAATAACTATTTCAAACCAACTAACAATTTTCACAAAGTTGCTCAGATCTCCAAGTTTCCAAAAAAGTGCCAAATACTATTACAACGTACATATTCTTTTATCAAAGATTATTCAAGTTTCATTCATCAAGTTACAGTTTCTACTCCTTTCTTGCAAAGTCCACCAGTTTCCAAGTAACATGTCAATTTCTATCTAAATAATCAATAGTTCATGAAAAAGCTTAATTTTCCATAGTTAATATCAATCTTATCTTTATCTTCTGCATTATCATTTAACTGTTTTTCTTTCCCTTTCTATTCTATGTCTCTCGCAAGTTTTGGCGTAACCCAGTCCTCCCAGCATAAATCTCGCTCCAAGTATAGTAGACAATTAAAGAAATGCATCGCACCAATGGACAAAGTTAGTTAAAAAGGATTCAGTCATTGTTTACAGGCTGCAATTGTTTAGCAAAATGTAGATAGTGATTTTTATTTCAATGCTTCTGTGTTTTTTTTAATTCACCTTCAATGCTTTACTTCTTATGTGGTTTCTTTTGCTGTAGAAATAGTTCTTTGAAAGTGCTGAAAGTAAATAGCTATAAGAATTGACAGTATTCTCTCTTTGGTGCCATTTTCAATTATTTTTTTTTCAAAAGTGCTTTGATCATTAACAAATATGCTTTTATTCTCATTAAATGTTTTTCAAATTTTTCACAGACACTAGAAAAGTAATTTCCTTTTGCTTTCAAATTGATGTCGCAGTTTAATAAAATGACCTTATGCTCTGCTAAGAGGTCACATCTGTCACCGTCAATGTAATTCTCTGTTAAAATCTATTTTAACTTATTTAGAAACATTGGCTCGTATCTTCGTGGTCGGTGAGTTTGGTTAAATCTATTCCATCACATGCCCTTCCAACCGGTAAGACCTTTTCGGTTACAGACATCAGGGGTGTGGGATGGTGTTAAGATTTCTTACACTATTTTATCATGTTGCTTTTAAATACAGCAGATCAAAGATTATGCTACTTAACTATTTTAATCTTTTTTTTTCTTCTTACCATTGTGTTTGAATCTACTGATTAAATCATAAAAAATTTCATTGCGTGTCTTGAATAATGCTTACTAAAATAATACTGAAAAAATTATATTATAAGAGCTTTATGGATATCAATGACATTATGAGAGTTTCTATTTTGAAATCGAGGAATCTCTAGCTTGGGAAAAGATTTCACATAATATCCACCGTTTATTCACACTTACATCATGTTGAATCTTCTGTCTATTTTGTGCATGTTTCTTTACGTTGGTGTGGGGAAGCTTACAGTTAGTGATGGAACTCATGCTATCGTAATCATCTGTTTACAATACAGCATTCCCAAATATACCAAAATTATTCTCGGGGACCGTAACAAGAGGATAATATGCTAATAGCATTAATCTCTGAGAATAGAATAGCATTAGTTTGCTGGAACGACAATGGAAAGAAAATAAATAAATATTAATTCTTTATTTTGTAGAATGATTTCCAATTCTTTTTTAACTCGATAGTACCGAAGAAGTCTACCGATATTATAAAATATTGCAAAATATTGTAGAATATTTGCAACTCGTATATTATTAATACTCAATATAAAAAAAATGTTATATAATAATTGTATAGTTGCTCAGTTTCCTTTGATGCACTCATTTGATAAAATAAAAATGAAATATTCCATAATTGTTCAATTTTCTGAGAATGTGATGTGTTTTTTTATGAATCAAAATTTTTACCAAATACTGATGCATCCAAATGATATTTGCGGAAAACCCTTGAAAATAAATATCAGCAGCAGTTCGGTATTTACCATTCTTTCTCGACGGAGAAAACACGATAACTAGATTGGTTTCCTTTAGTTGCTTTGCGAAGCGCTTCCCAAAGATTTGAAACATTGCAATTCCAGAATAAATAATGAGCTAGTTAAATTTTCACGGATAATAGCATAAGAATGTGTCTTGTGGAGGAAACATTTTAAGCAGGAGTTGAATGCAGGTAATAGCTTGCATGCACCTTATTTCCGTTTTTGGAAAAATATTTGGATTATTTTGCTCAATTAATGGAAAATTATTTTTTGCTTGAATCATTTCAAATGTCATTATATTTTTAATAGAATAAATGCTTAAAAAACGAATTTCACCTATCCTCAACAATATGCATATCTAAAAAGATTTTTTTTTAATTTCTCGTATGCGTAAAGGATATTTTATCATGAAACGTTGGTAACATTTGATGTCTTTAGGAGCTCAGAGAAATGATTTTGGGGAAATATGTCTATTTATGAGGCATTTATTGGTATGTAGAACACAAAAACTGAAAAAGTTAACTGATTTAATGGATAAAATGGGGGCATGCCATTTTACCAACCAGTTTGTGATGTGACTAATTTTGTAACAATCTTAAAATTTGAGGTAGAGTTTGTTTTAAAATGAAAATTTCTAAACCTCATCTCAATCACAGTCTTTAGAATTTCAATCTAAATGTATACCAACATTCTTCGCAACAACAACACATGGGAAAATATAATAACTCTTTTTATGTCACACATTCAATTTTAAACAATGGGAAACGGGAATAACTAAGAGAAAATAAAATTTTTCTCAAAATACATGTTAATACAATTGTTTATCCTTGTGTATGATTTATTTTTCATGAAAACTCAATGAATAATTCATTTAGCATTTAACCAGTTTGATGGAAACGTGAGAATTAATAATTACGTAACAATGACTGTATTGAATTGGTGAGTGTAAATTCTAAAAAAAAAAAAAGTCAATTTGAATCAAAGTGCATGTAATTGCTTAAGATGATGCTATTCAGGTCAACAAAGGCGATTCTTGGGCTTCTAGAATATGCATTCTATGAAGCATTTGTATATATGTATTATAGATATTTTGAAACTATTAAAATTTTCTTGAATAAAAATTTTCAATTTAGAAAATGCTATATATACAATTCAAACACTTTCAAACAAAAGAAAAAAAAAACCTAAACGTTGAATTTACGCAAAAGTGTGAAGTTTACATTTACAAATATAAATCAATCAACTCCCAGAGTTTTAATATTCCTTAAGCTGGTTTTCTAATATTTTGTATATTTTAGCAGCCAAAGGAGCAAGTCCAATGCAAAGAGGAATCGACCCTTGTTATTCCTCAGAACCAGTTTTTAAGAAAAGAACATCTTTTGGAGAACTAAATAAGAGAAGTTGAGCTCTAAAATAGAATGAAATAAAATAAATTTGTTGAATTTATGCTGGACAAAACAGTTATTCTTCTTCCCAAGAAATATCCGGCGTCATTTGTTGTAGCCTTCTTTACACGTCATTATATGAAACGAGAGAAGTGAAAAGCAAAGGCTTTTGCAGAACTGCATTTTTATAGCCTTTGTAAAGCTGCATTATTATACTTCTCCGAAGAATAATGAACGGAAGCAACCCTATACATCTCAGGAAAGTATTTCTTCATATACTTGAAGAATAAAAATGCTTTATAAAACATCATAAAACAGAAAAATGGCTGCTCTTTTTTTAGAGCTCGTTTTTTTAACGGTCTCCTTGAACACATTTTCATTATAATAACCCACCGAAATTCGTAAAAAAAAAAAAAAAAAAAAAAACTTTTGACGGTTTTAACCGCCCTTTTTAGGAACCTTTCATCCGGACGTGTTCTGAGTAAAAATTAATAGGAAGAGGTAGATATATTTTTTTAAAAAGAGAAGGTGAAAATCAGAAGGGTCACAAGATTTTTTTTTACTTTAAATAATTGATTTTTAAACAACCTTCTGAAATCAGAATA
This sequence comes from Argiope aurantia, assembly GCA_026543865.1. Classification (NCBI taxonomy): domain Eukaryota; kingdom Metazoa; phylum Arthropoda; class Arachnida; order Araneae; family Araneidae; genus Argiope; species Argiope aurantia. The sequence goes on along the minus strand of JAPMOR010091740.1, from coordinate 126,028 downwards.
TATACGTAATTGATACAAAAATTTTTATGAAGAGCTGTTTATTTGTAATTGAGTTGGTCCTTATGCATGCAAATTCACAATATAAATTCATAATGCTTTGTAAAACCCGTAAGTATAATACAAAAAAATTAAGTATAATAAGCAATCAATAATACAACAATTAATTTTCAGAAAATATAATTGAGAAAAATTAAAAAGAAATGATAAACGCAAACAATAATAATTCAAAATATAATCAAAACGAATATTTTGAAAAGAAGCAAGAATGCAACTAAACAATTATCATGCGAAATTATTTTGAGAATTGCTCACTTAAATCCAATAATTTTCGAATCAACATTTCGCAAAATGTTTACATAGAGATGAAGCATAAAATAATAATAATAAAAAAAAGAATGTTAATTGAGATTCTAGATTTTTATAGGGAAGATTATGTTTAATTGTTAGCTCCCAAAATGTTATAAAAGCATTGAATCACAAATAAAATGAAGACGTTATAGCCTCACATAACAAAGAGAAAAGAAATCAACCGAAAATCTGTAAGTTCAGTGCTTACTCTTAGTTGAATTTTGATTGCTCATGTGGGTTCTCAACTATAAATAAAAATTTCCTTAAAATATTTCATGTTGATCATTTATCATTTTAAAAAAGGAATTAATGAAAAGAAATAAGCGGTAAATGTAACCCGGGAGCCTTTTCGCATACTCTTCAATATAGGTGTTATCATCTCCCTGTAAAATTGCATAAGGCAGTGAATGCCTTACATTTCATTGGCGAATACTCTTTGGGAAATTTAAATCTTTTGCATGAATTTAATATATTTTCTGAATCTATTGAGCGAATATGTATTTCTAATGCCTTTTTCCCGATCGATTGAACCCAAAATTTGACACGGAATTACAGTGGTAGTAATGCTGAATTTTATTGATTTAAATCATTGCGTTTACATGTATGCGAAATGCATACCGATGGATGGCCAACCCTTTGACACATTTTTTAAGGATCTACATTTTAGATGCTAAACCTGTGAACCAAATTTTATCAGTCTAGATCAGTTATCGAGTTCACTTGTATTTCAAAAGCCAAGCTGCCTTTGAAGGGATTTTATTTAAATTTTCTTGGATATCTGAAAATTTGGTCTTACATTTATTCATCATATTTCTTCCTTCTAACCCGAAGTGTTGTTGAGTTATCTTATTCATAGAGTGACACAATAGCAAAAATGCATTTTTTGAATAAATAGAGGGAGAAAATAGGAAACTATAGTAATATAAAACAAAAGGCTTTTATACTACTTGTATACGTTTTTAGATTATAAACTTAAGATGAGGGCCATTATTAGTAATATTATTGTAGACTCTCGCAAATCTGTAAGCCTAGCTAATATTATAAAATACACTTGAAATATTTTTATTAAAAATAAGAATATAATGTAAACAATGCACTATTGTTGTCAAATGAATATTAAAAATGAAATATCGATAAACGACTACGATTTTATTTTAAATTAAATAATACCATCGTTAAATATTTGTTGGTGTAACGTTGAACATTGAAACATGATTTTTTTTGTTATATTTTCTTCGTCACTTAGCGCAAGATAATAAACGATGTTATGATGTCAAAATTGTGAAATGTTTAGAAATTTTTAATCCAAAGATTTATATTTAGGAAATGATATTTTATTGGCTAACCGCATTAGTCCCAAATCGATCAATTATTATTGCAAAGGGATCAAAATGAGTCACAAATTAACTTTTATATTCGTTAATAAACCCTAATTCTGCTTAATGATATTTCTTTTTAATTTCATGCAAATTATTAATGTCAGTAATATGATTTCATTATAATGAGGAATAAGTATCTTTTTTTCATTTTCAGTTATACAGAAATTCATATGTCGTAGAAGTTTTCGTAATGTCACTTTACTCAAATACATGTACAAGGTGCATATATTGTGCATTGCCCCTACATCTATAATTTCATGCAAATTATTAATGATTGGATTTAATTATAATGAGGAATAAATAACTTTTTTTTTCAATTTCAGTTATTTAGAAATTCAGACGTCATAGAAATTTTCTGAACGCCCCTTTACAAATGTATGCACATACACCTATAATTTTTTCATCCGTCTCCATTCCTCTCTGCCCAGCTGGACTTCTTTTTAAACATTGCTACTTCACTTCTATCACCGTCTCTATCAAGAAGTTTATCGATATCTCCCACCTAAATCCAAAAAAAATGAATCCCTATTTCGACATTCATGCAAAATCAAAAAAAAAATCTGAGATACTTGAAAAATGGACAAGAAATGAAACCAGTGATAAAAAGAAACAAGAAAAAAGGGTGAGGGGAAAAAAAGGGAAATAAATCTTTCTAGAAAGAAAGAAGAGATCTCTCAACTGAAAGAAAACCTCGACTAATTTCTTTTAAATGAGAGAGAGCCATTGTGTTGGAATGTATCATAGAAACGAATCTCTCCCTGAACTCACCAAGACGTCTCGCCACTTACATTTTTCGTATTTTCTTCCTCCAAATATCTGCGATGCAACTCTTTCGAGCGGATCCAAGCTACGAAGTGATCTCGGAACTCGATTATGTATTCCTTTTCCACCACACGCACCCTTCCCGACCCGTCTTCAATCTTCGGCACTACAAAAGCTACATTATGCAAAACGGCGCGAAGCATCGGGGCCGGAATGCATTTCTGGATTGTTCACGATCTGGTAAGGGTGCGCGTATGTCTCGAGTCGGTGGGATTCAAAGCCCCATTAATCATCCTGGGGTGGCGACGGAAATGATGTCGCTCCCTTTCTTCTTATTCGGTATTGTTTGTAACTTTTTAGGCTTTCATTTAACGGAACTAAGTGCATCGCTATGCTTCGGAGTTGTAGAATTATGATCAGCGTATGATTTGGTTAGGGTGAGATTGCCAAACTTTTTTTTATTATTCACGAATTCACATAATTTTTTTCTGATTTTTAAAGTTGCTAGTTTGTCAGAAAAAGAGGGGGGGGTGGCAAAGGTGACTTTTTTTGCGAATGAATATGCTTCCTTCTGGAATTTAACTAAAGCTATAGCTCTTAATGAAAGTTCTATCTACATGCGTCAGTTTCTTTTGCAGTTGAAAAAAGGATTTTATGAATATGCTTCTTCCTTCAACAGTCAATCATTGGACAAGGAAATCCCGAGTAATGGTTTCATCAAATTATTCCTTGCTTCATTTCACAGCACTTCCATGATTTGAGGGATACCAAGCTGGAGAAGGATCCATCATTTTCAAGTTATTCATCTTTCATTTTCTATTTATTTACCTTTAACTTAGATTTAGATTTGTAGCTTGTAAAGTTAAGGTATTGCGATGAAACCATCATTCAAGAAATGTAACAAAAAATATTCATAGCGCAGCTCATTTATGAAACGAATGGCGTCCCGTTCAAAATCAGAAAGGCAACGTTTACAAGTCACTCAAAAGGACTATAGATAGACAGTATCTTCTCGTCTATCTGCCGCGTGGCAGAGACTTGTTCACGTCATTTTGATAATTTGCTCCAAGTTTTGGCAGCAAGGGAGAATTTTTATTAAAAGAAAAACTATTTGGGTTATCGAGATGATGAGCATTTTAAAAAATTTAGACCAGGAGACACGTGTATGCCTTTACAATATTGAATCGTCGTTCCTATATGAAAGGAGTAAACTTATTTATTTGTGTAATCGTTTCTCGCCAGAAGGCCAGATCTTGTAAAATATTTTCCTGAGAGAATAGTGCAACGTTTTGATTCTTGTCAAGGAAATAAGGACAACTAATGCATTTGAAAGTATTAATTCTTTTATTTGAAATGTTTGCAGTTTCTGATATTCTTACCTACATAATTTTACAAAAAATATTCTTTGAATTCCTAAATGTATTTTTTTTTCTTTCTTGTGAGAAAAAATTGTTTTTGTTTTCTTATGAGAAAAAAGTTTTGGTTGTAATCATTGATGTGCAAACAAATTTTAAAGGAAAAAAGAAACGAATTTTGGTAAAGCTTGTATGCCGTCGACGGGTCCTGTGATGGACTAGCTTTGAACCGAGCTTTGTAAATCTTTATTTTTTTAAAGATGTTTCATGTTTTTTTATGAACTAACATTTTGTAAATAAGTTAAGTTCAGCTATGATATAAATTATTCTTACAGTATGTTTTACTAAGTATGATTAGTTGTTAAATAAGGAATTCAGAAACACAACATTTTTGTCCTAATTCTTAAAATAACTTTGTTACAAATCGACTTGTTAATGACCTTATTTTTTATTCAGAAGCTTCGCATCTTCGAAAATATACTTCATATATAAAATATTTTTAGTCCAAAAATGTTTCGCTCAATAATTATATCATTCAATAAAAATAAGTTCTTCAAATTATAAATAATGTTTTTAAATTTATTTAATATTTTCAGATGAAATATAGAATGTTAATAAATGGTAAGAAAGTTTTATGATTGTCTACTATTTTCTAAGGAACACAATTTATTGTACAGTGTAATATAATATATTTCCATTGCAGAATTTGATTATGTATTTGTTTTATAATTAGGCCTTCCGAAGGGTTTCAATAATTTTATCTTTAAAACAATTTTAATTCAATCGTCTGCTAGACTTTATACAAAAGAACAGACTGAGAAACATCTTAAATAATGTATAAGATGCTTCACTTAAATTGATATTGCCCGCTTGTGATGATCGCAAATGTAAATGGTATTGATTTCACCAAATTAACTAATTTCGGAGAACTATATCTTATCACAACAAATGCAGGTATTATTTTAAATTGTACTTACGCATTAAACTTAGAGCATTCCGATTATTTGGCTGTGCGTGATAAGTAAAGTCGGATTGTCCTTTGAGACTGAGGACTCTGTTATTTTTTATTTTCGCTGGTATGAAGCTCAGAGAGAGTATCATAATCATCAAACAATTCCAACTCGATATTTTGATTAATAGTTACATTCCAGACCTCTCTGAGATGGAAAAACACTATTCTGACATTGTGTCTGACAAAGATAACGCAAAAACCCTTTTATCTAGACAGATAAAATTTAATATACCATCTATCTTTATAGTAAATTTATAAATTTATGTCGAATTTTGATCAAAATATTTCAGAGGAAGTCTGTCTGTTCGACTATTCGAGTAGAAGTTAACATGATACTTCAAAACGATTAGAGATATATAGATAAAATGTGGTATACAGGTTTAACGTGTAAAATGTACATACCTTTCAAATTGTAATGAAATCCCTCATCATATGTTGGTTCTATACTTTCACAACGATCAGGACTCTAAGACAAAATGACTTAAATACATGAATTTTAGTGTGTGATCAGTTTTATGCAATTGTAGTTCAGTGTCAAATATTAATTTCACTAGGACGCATCTAAAGCATAAATTCGAGTACTATTAAACGAATACGAGAGATTAATCACCAAAGAATAATCAGTAGATTTAATAGAAATGTTAAATTCATTCAAATCTTAATATTTTTTAATTATTGTTCGTTAATACCATCCAAGACATTTGCAGCTTTACCCAGGATCCACAAATTTATGATGGGGGGAGGGTGAGTTTAATACCTTTATTATAGGGAAAGCAAGAAATTTTCTGGGGTACTACTTCTGATGGTTTATTTTGTGACATGTTTCGAAAAGGGGTGTGTAATGAGGGCACGCTTTAATATACCTAGGGCGCATAAACTTTCACAAGAAACATAAATTGGCCAAACTTACTTCAACAATTGTAGCTGGAAACCGTACAAGCTGTCAAGATCTGTCCTTTCAGAGAATATATAATGAAATAGAGTTTCCGAGATATCTCTCCAATTTAGAGTTGTTGGGATTAATGATAACATACCCAGACAACAAGGGTTTCGTATGAAATAGAAACTGGCAAAGTCGGTCTAGTATTTTAGACTAGGGGATTTAACCATGCTTTCGCCTCACATATAATATATAGAAGAAATATTCTTCTGAAATTTCTCCCAAAAATGGAGGATAGTATATAAGGGGGCATACGACTATTGAGAATGTCATATGAAATAAAAATTGGATAAGTCGGACCAGTAGGCTGGACTGGGTACCTGGATTATTTGTGTCTCCAATTTTTTAAATGCTGGGATATTGAATCATTATATACTGCCATTTCATTCTGAATAATACATGAATTAGATGCTGGGAAATTAAAAGAAAGGGAGCATTTAAAGAAGAAAATAACAAAAAAAGTAAAACAAAATATTTTGTTATCTATCTTCTTCTCGTGTTGCATTTTTTTGGCCCCAATTCTAATATCATCGTTATTACGACTCATATCATTTTCTTATTGAGATAAAAAATAAGGGAAAGCAGTAGTTCCAAAATGTAAACTTTACCGTTTTCAGAAATTTAAAAATTTTACAGGACAAACTAAAGGAAAAAAACCACAGCTAATGTCTTTCAAATTAAAGGAAGCCGCAGCGAAGGTTGATTCTTGAAATAGGAAGAATAATTGATGGACACTCAGTTGATACTTTCGTTTAAAGAAATTCTCTCTCCGATACTCTCCACCATTACTATAAATGTTTCATATTTCTTCTTTCTTTCTACCATAAATTCCTGAACATAATTTCTAAGCAGATCAAAACTAAGAAGCTACGAATAGACTCTTTCTATATAAACGCATTCTTTCCATTGTCTATTTACAATTTGATTTCAAAAGTCCTATTATGAAAAACGGCGTAAAGCATTAGAAATGAATTGTTGCCAGAAATGTAAATAGGAATGTGCCCAGATTTGGCAACACTCAGAAATTCATTAATCATACTGGCGGACGACAAAGATGAAATTTCTTAATACGTAGAATTGCATTGTGGTTTATAGTTGACATTTGGTAACACACAATATGTACGTGAATTCTTTGGAGAGTTTACATACATATTACTAATTTTAAAAGAGTTTGGAAAAGTTAGAAATAACTAATTTCTTTGCAGTTCCTTAACTCTAATTCATAACTAAATTAGAACATTTAACATTACTGTATTTGAAAATTTTGAAACAATAAGATTTTAAACTAAGTTGTGGCGATTCAAAAAAAAAGGGAAGTCCTTAAATGGATACTTTCTTTTCAGAAAACAATATTGGGTGCATGAAGGATGCAATTTATCATGATACATCGAATCGATCTTGAGAGCTGTATCAGTTTGGTTAAGAATCTTGCAGTTTTCCTTTCAGAGATAATTTTTGTCACCCAACATTTGCAACAACAAGTTTCGGCTTCGGCAAATTCCGAAAAAACACACACATACACACTTTATTTTATCTTTATGCTTTATTTGATATAAAATATATAAATATGTTTATAAATAATACGTTTCCTTATTATATAGAAACTCAATTATAATAGTGTTAAAAAGCTAAACTCTCTTTAATAATTGGTAAACGTTAATTAAAAATATAATGCAATTATTATTACTTGTTGGTTTAAAAATGTAACAACTCTATATCATCCTTTTGCCCCAATGATCTTTAATCTTTTGTTTTAATTTTTTGTTGATCTTGAAGCTTTATTATGCCGCACAAATTCAAACCCAAAATAAACATTTAGGGTTTGCATTTGTAGTATTAACTATCTGTTAAAAACGGGTTTATGCATTTAATTGGCATCCCATTAATCACAATGTGTAGTAACAGAATTGGCACTGCAGATTTGGTTTTACATCAAATTTTGCCTTGCAAATGATATGAATGTATTGCCTTCAGCAGTTTTTGCTGTCCAGTATCCCATTTTGTGTACAATTTCTCATTTAAAAAATTCCAATCCTTTGTTACTCAAGAATTTGTGTGATTGTTTGGACCTTTCAAATATGTTGTAAGTCGCCATTTTCAACTTAATTGTGAAAAAGGAAATTCGTATTCATTAACAATTTTCTGCATTTCAAAATAGACATTTCTTTAAAAAGAATTAGCTTTTCAATAGTCCTTAATTAACTAATAGAAACTGATAATACTTCTAACAGAGTTATATACTGAACTTTTCGAATGCACTAAAACTGAGAACGTGCTCAGTTACTTTTAAAGTATCTGTCTGCATTTGAATGGCAATTGTTGGTAAAAATTCAAATTTTCATTATTGTTTTATTTAAAAACCCATTTATTTGGGTTTCCAAATCTGTGCTTGTTTTAATTCTACGATAAATATAAATCGAGATAAGGGATTTTTTATAAACCACTGTAGCTGAAAACGAAACCGGAAGTAGATGATTTTCCTACATTTTATCAAATACATGCCTTTCTGAATTATAATTTATTTTATAATACATTCTATCAGCAAGCCATACGTTTTAGAATATGTTTTGGGTAGTTTTTGAAAAGAATTAGCAGTTACATCTACTTTTGAGCATTGTATACAAAGCATTTTCAGTACAAGACAAATGAAAACTTTAAATAAACTTTTTGAAAATCTTGGATTTCGCAAAAATTTTCATACGCAAAACGTGATATCTTAAAATCTTATTAATATATTGCCTTGAAACTTTGCATCTATGTAACCTTAAGTGTTCCAAAGGCAATGAACTAAGGTTATAACTTTGAACAGAGGAATTTTTGTTTCAGAACTGCCTAATTTTCAACAACGAATTTTGTGAAATTTTCTATATAGAAACTCTTGATTAGCAATAACATTTTTTGAAAATGCACATATTTCTTAGTTTCTAATTCATTCCCTTCACACGTAAGTACGTTGTGTATTTGGAACATGTATGCAATAGAATTTTTTGTAGAATGGTTTGCTTTTTGTTACAATTTTCAGTATCTTTTTTCCAAATTGACGCATTTTAGAGAATCTCAATTAGCGCAGAATTTCCTGATCAATATGTTTCATTATTTACAATCACATTGATCCAAAAAATGAAAAAAAGTAGCTCATTAGAGGGATTTTTCAAAAATTTGCCTCCTAGGGTCGACAAATAAGGAACAAAACTCCTGAAGATCAGAGAAATAATATTTAATCTGAAAATTAATATGAAATAATAAAATATCTGCGTATTATTGTTATTAATACACTCAAAATTCTGTTCATTTAATATCAAAAATTGTATATATGTCGTACAAAATGTGATTTAATTTTACCATTTTAGCCAATGGAAGTGGATAAATTTCCTTTTTTATGGATATGGCAATTTAAATTTCAATTACGTAAATAATAGTTCTGAAAAAGGTTTTGATCATATTATTAAGAGAACATATGATTCTAATATCATTTATATTACTACAACAACATTGACAAGGTTTATACCAGTTTTGTATCAAACGCCACAAAATATTTGGGGACATGTTTTCATTCGCCGTTATTGTATTATAAATAATATCGAAAATAATCTTCAAAGGATTTTCGCTGTTTTATTTTTAAATATAAAAAAATGGTTTACTAATTTTGTTTCATTGTTGTGATAAAGTTTGATTAATTTTACTTTATATCATCGCGAATCCATGCAAATATAGGGTTCTTTCCTGTATTTGTAAAAAAAAAGTAACATTTTCTTTAAAAAATTCTTTTTAACTCTATTAATACTGAAGAGGCCGAAATGCTCATTTAAGGAAAAAAAAAGACAATCGCTTAAACTTTCCAGAGAAATCCTCTTCTTGGAGTGCATTTATTTTAATCAAGTGGCTGTAACAGAAGAATATACTTCTTTTCTACAATGTCTCTACTAGTTATAAGCTTAAGGGGATGATATACAAAGAAATCTTCCTTTTTATATCAGCATTTTAAGAAAAGAAATTCTCATTGTAATTTATAGAGGCCGGAATATAATTTTTCTTTAATAGAAAAACACGATCGTTTTAAAATTTTGAGGTTTGAAAATTCCAACGCTCATAGGAATCAGAAAATTAATCAATGGTATAAATTGTAAAATAAGTATTTAATAATAAAAAAATCGGGAAATTTAAAATTGTCTCACATTATGATTAAATTACTTTCTTTTAGACGAGTGCACTAATATAGGAAACTAGGGAACAGAGGGTTAAAGTTCAGAAAAAGGCAAATCAATTAAAAAAAGCGTTTAATATTTTCATTTTCGTTGAAATTCATTCAGGTTATCATCTCTATCTAAAGACCTTTTCCGGAATTACAAAAAATCAAATCAATTATCCGTATTCATCAAAATATTGCCAAAACTTTACCAAAAAAACATGAAATCAATGAACGCAGAATAATTGGGAGATAAAAATGCGCCAATAAAAGAAAAAAAAGAAAAGTAAATTTGAAACTTATCAAAACCGAAGGAAATTCCAACTCATTTCTTTTAAAAGAGTGAGATCCATTGTGTTGAAATTTATCATAAGTCGAATCTCTCCGTTAAAGGAACTTACTTTCCATACATTTCTCTTCCGGCAGATATGAAAAAGGTGGTTCTTTTTCCCTTATCCACAGTCTATGCCAGTGAACCTGCTCTCAAGCAGATGAAAGTTACGAAGTTATCTCAAACAGCGGATGATGCATTCTGAGCCTGCACTACGAAGACTGCATTATGCAAAACGGTGTGAAACATTAGAGATGCATCGGTTACTAGAAATGTTTGTCTGGGTGTTCGCTATCCACTGGAGATGTCTGGAGTCGGCAGCATTCAAAGCGCCATTAATCATCCTGACAGAAATGACGTTTCTTTATATTCAGTGTTGTTTCATTTTCGCCGAGAGTATGGTGAGCATTGTGTCATTCCGTGGAACACTATCTGCATATGATTTGAGTGAAAAAGTCCCTTCTGTTCATGGATTCGCACCACCGTTTCCACCATTGAAAAGTATTCCTATTGTGCGTAAAACATTTATACAAAAGGAATGTCAGGTAAATATGCGAAGATGTTTATTCAGCTCTTTGTTTTACAGTATTTGTTTCCATTTAGATGAATGCATCTTTATGAATTTTCCAAAATTAGCCTCAATTCTATATAAATTGTATGTACAGATTTTTAGAATATTTTAACGAATATATCGAAGGGACGTGATCGGAAATAATCATACATTCACTTCCTATTCGCAAATTTGTTTCAGTATTGCAAATTTGTATAGAACTGATATTTGTTTTAAACTTTAAGCTCTTATTCTTTTATTTGAAATTGAATTTTCAAGTCTGAATGGAAAATTGCCATAAAATTAAATTGGGACTTTCAGATTGACATTGTTAAACTTTGAACCTTCTGAAAATAAGTTTGATGCCAAAAATTGAAAATTTCCCTTCAAATAAAAATATTCTGTTGAACGATTTACAGATTACAGAAAGATTATACAAATAATAGCCTTTTTCTTTCTTTGTTGTTTATTCTATCTTTTTTTATTCCTTGCTTTTGCTATGTAAAACTATATTTGATTTTATCCCCTTGAGACACATAATAGTGGAGAAAAATTATTTTTTAAATATTTTATTATTGTTTGATTATATTTTATTTATTTCAAAGTGACATTACTTCAAAGAAACTGAAGGGAGTGAACTCCGAATTCAAATTTTCCCCCCGAGAAAATAAGAATTTTTCGTTTTAAAATATTATGATTTTACAAAAATAACGAACACATGTTTTATAATGTCCTTAAAGCACATGAACATGACTAAATTCGAAAACAATATATCAATAGAACAATCTAAAAATGAAATCACAGCATGACATGAAACTAAGACATAATAACTCTAGAATATATTTCTAAATTGTATTAAAATCAAACAAAGTAATATTCATTAAATATGGAACTTATAGGCAAATTATCTACGTGTGTTCAAAATTTATTTCCCTTTAAAATGTTTGTTTTGAAATGACTTGTTTCTAATAAAAATCTATTTGTGCATATTATTCAGGTCAAATATTCAGAGTTAATTTAATTTTTGAATTCATAGTGTTAGTTGCTTGAAGAAAACCAATGCAACGGCAGAGTGCAGATTAATACAAAATTTCGTTTTAAGTGTGAAGCGATATACTTGGCTATTTCTCACAGATAGCACTAACGTCAGTTTCACACTAGCATATACAGATTCGATTCGGCGCGACATTCATAGAACCTCATATATGACCTGTTAAAAATATATGCGTAAGTGAGCCAGATGTGTTTAGTTCCGTTCGAAATATATCGCTTAGTTCCTGTTGAGATTGAAGTTATCTTTAGACAAATGTCCTTCTTTTGGGGTGAAAAATGATGTGAAATTATGCCGAAAATTAGAAGAATAAGTTGGCAAGAGACCGAATGATTTAACGCCCGATTCTGACATCAAATGATCCATTTGCTGGTTAGCAGGGTTACCACTTATAAGATTTATTGCCTATTCTGAGTTTATAGAATGGTAAATATAGCAATTTTATTAAAATAACAAAATTAAAATATACAATTAATTAGAAAAAAACATTAAATTATTTAATTAAAAATAATAAATTAATTAATTGTAGTCATTGCTAAGCACAAATTTTTTAATAGATTCAATAAAAATAATCATAATTTACGATGAACTTTAATCTTGATGTGGTTTTTTTTTAGCAGAGAATAGTGGGCTAACATTTGAATAAATATAAGTCCCGATATTTAAATATCATTATATGGAAAAAAATGTGAATTCGTATAAAAATTCCATAAATATTATTGACAAAATATTCTGTATTCAAACATTCGGCCTTCAAGTTTATAATATGGAAACCAAACATATTAAAAAATTGTAAATGTTTTATGCGCAATTTTAATAACTTTGCTAGTTATATAAATGCCGCGCTTTTCTCACTATTCATATAGAAAAATATATTAAGTAGAGGAGTTAAGAAGGTTTTATTTTTTTTTAAATATCTTGTTTGCATTCTAACAATTTTAAAGACTAAATCTTTTTTTTTTCTGTTTCTGACGCATATGCTAACGACCTCTTATAATAATAGTCTTTTGACATCAAATGATACACTAACATTAAAAATTTACTTTCACTTTTTGTATATGTATATAAGATCTTTACAAAGATATGTAACCGTAAATATTAAAAAATTACCAAAAAATAGGAGAATAAAATTTTTCTTTCTCATCTGGTATGGCATAGAAGAGACCAAGTTTAATATGCCGTGGAATCAACACCGAGACGAACATGAAAATCCAATATTTGGAAATAGTTGAAAAAAATTACAAGTTTTCTTCGATATTATGCATTCCATGGATAAATAAGTTTATCATTGTTCCGAAAAATAATATATATAAATAAAAATTAAAAAAAGAGTAAATTCTTTGAAAACTAGCAATACATTTTAAGGTTTACTTTTGTGTGTGTGTGTGTGGGTGGGTACTTATATATGAAAAAAAAAGAAACAATAAATAAATGAAAAAAACATCTGCGCAATGTAGAGCATTTTTTGAAATACGCGCATTTTATATATTTTCTAAAAGGAAGTGAATGTGCGGTCTTACCTCATCAAACAAACTGACGAACATATTTTCACGAAATTTCTGTTTTAGATATGAGACGTGAAAAGGCCTCCTGGAAATGGGATTCAGCAACCACAGAAAACAAGAAAATGAAAAAAGTACATTTTACCGCAAAACATTCTTGTTGAAAATCATTGTGGTAACTTCGTTTCCCATTTTCCAAGCATGTTTTTCGCATTTCTTTAGCAACGAAGCCTATATTTCCAAACCTACATTTCCGCCAGCCATCAATGCTGGTAAAGCCTACATATGTTGCTATTTAGACTGCGATCTACCGTCGATAAAAAAAAGTGTTTCAGGGTTTTTTTTGTCTTGATGTTGTTTTGTTATCTTCAAGCTGCAATACAAAGCAAGAGAGCACTTTTTTTTTATTATTGTGGAAAACCATATTCAAAAACATTTGGAAGTAAAATGTATTCAATTTTGTATCATCCAAACGTTATTTTACTTTAGAAATAATGTTTGTAACTTTACTGACGACCCAAAATATCTGCCTGTATTAAAATGGCTATTTTAGCCGACATCTTAATGAATCTAAAATCATTTAATTTTTTTCAAAAATTGTTAGAAACAATATTATGGTTCATTAAATATTTATCATCTATAAGATAAAACAAAGCTATCAAAATGCAGTGTTTAGCAAACAGCTGAGTATTTTTATAGTTTTCCAGAGATAAAAAATATATATGCTTCAAAGATATCTGGAATATAGTCAAGGGAATCTTTGTGGTAGTTTTGAAAACAAAGTTGAACTGGTTTAGTACACTGATATAAATTCTACTAATATAAATAAAAGTAAAACTCAAAGTAGATTGCACGCTGTCATCATACAAATTTCTGATTTAGTTTTCTTCAATTATTGTCCGCAAATATTAAGAAACATAGTATAGAGTTTAGACTACTTTATAACTTTACTTAAAAATATTATTGACTTTACAATATTATTAGACTTCAACAGCGTTTATGAACATCAGCATCAACTTCAAGCTTGAGCTTCAGCTTTAACACCTTTTCCTTTAAAATATGATTTATGTTTCATACTATTATTGCCACTTTTTGTAACAATTTGTTAATTAGTACTTTCTTATTAATTAAAACACTGTTTCAGTGAATGGAAATTGCTATTTCATCTTAAGTAAGCGTCATCCGCATTTCTGTTAAATGGAAACGTGGATAGTTTAAATGATTTAACTTCCTATCTTTGACTTGCTGCTTATATTTGAATTTTGTATCATGCTTTAAAAACAGTTAACTTAAAATTAACTTCAGATGATTTGTGAAAATTGCTTCATATAGTCTGCATTTTTTAATGGGTTATACAGACGATACGGCCTTTTATAGCACCACTATTATTTTCTATTAAATTGTTATAACATTCTATATCGGATCTTTTACAGTAAATGACAGTTTTTTTTAAAAAATGTCTTTATTCAAGTGAGCGTTTCCATTCCCTTGGGATGTATTTTTTCATCATTTTATGGCGGATGACGCTTACACTGCTAGCCAACAGGAGCTAAATTTAAATGTGTGTAGTATTATTTCAAATTTAGCTCAAAAACGTTGTTGCATAACCAGAACCCACATACTCCCGCCACGTCAGCGAAAAAAATTCATATTTAGTACTGGAGGAAACTACGGCTAGGTCCTAAAATCCATCACCTGTCATGGTAAAATCCTTTCCGCCGGAAGTATGTCTTGTCATCGTTAAGGAATAGATTAACTCCAACTATTACTATATCCACCTGGGTAGAAATAAACAACCACCACATCGGAGGATTCTTATCCCCATATCTGGGATATTCCCTCTAGAACAATGAAACTTTTAATGGAAGTTATATTATAATTAATTAAAAATGTGTTATAAAAGGTATGCAAATATTTTCTTCCCGAGCAACGAAAAGTCAGTTATATTTTGAAGAAAGTTGAAAGTTCAATATTATTCTGCATGCTAGATCCATAGAATCACGTCCGTTTGTTTAATTAACTAAAACAAAAGGATATTTTATTGGTTTAAGAATGAAAAATGGACGATGTAGTTTCTTGCTTATTTAGAAATGCGAACCATATTGCACCGAATAACATCGAAATGTCTCTCATTAGAAATTTCGCCTCACCAATAGCGGAACCGTATTATAATTCTCAAGTCCCCAATATCATCCAATTTAGAAGAAGAGTCTAATTATTTAGAATGAATTTCCATTACTGTGGATCGCGCCAAATCTTGAATTACATGTCGCATCCCAAAATTTATAAAATTGCGAAGTGGGATTAAAATATTCACCAATACACAAAATAGCAGGATGAAATTGAAATGAGAACTACGTAACAAGTGTCATTTTTAAGTGCTGAGGGCGTTATGTCCCGAATTGGCCTTTTGTACTCAACAGAACTGTCGAGTCTCCAGCTGTTGCAGCCTGCGGCTTAGCTTAACCATTTTTGGTGGCAAAAAAATTCACAGTGCGCATGTCAAAAAAGTCGCCGTAACTCACAGCGAAATATCAGAAAAAAAATTTATATCTTCTGAATGATTTAATTTTGGATTTAAAATTGTTTTCCGGCAAACAATCTCAGTTGACGGATATCGAACATATTTCTCAAATTCTATGATTATTGCCTGCTGACGTGTGTAGCACGTCATAGGATCTAGACATGCGGGGCACGTCTTTCCACAGCAAGTGATTAAGATATGTTTCCTTACGTAGCTAGCCTGCCAGCCTAGTAAGAAACAACTTTTCGTTATGAACGATCCATTGAGTAAGCGTACGTATTCACTTCGAAGTGGTTCAATATCAGTCACATAAACATTTATTATATATATATATTTTAATAATAAGTTCATTCTTGTGCACCACAAAGTACAGCACAAGGCTTACGGAAGTAAGTAGAAACAACTACATGCATAGATAAAAATATGTACATATAAAAATAAGGATAAAAACAACAGGAAAAAATAAACAACAAAGCTAATTAAAAATTGAAGCAGTAAAGGCAATAAATTTACAGAATGAGAAGAAAGTCATTTTGTGGTCGACCAAAACATGAAGCGGAGGTGGAAACTTAATATTACAGGCATCGAGATCCAGAATAAAATCTCTTCTCCCTTAAGTAAGTTTGGAGCAATCAAAAAGCAAGTGTTCAACATTTTGAACTCCACCCACGCTGCACGAGCACAGATCAGTGTTCGATAATCCAAATTTTTTGAGATAATAATTGAAATTACCGTGTCCAGTAAGAAATTTTGTTAAGTGAAAATCACTGAAAAAATGCTTGTTATTCGACCTTTGAGAAATTGTGGGGGAAAATAATTTGGTTAAAGAGGCAGTTGACGAATTTTGGTACAACTCATTCCATAAGAGAATGGTCTTTTTGTGATTCTCGTTATGAATGTGAGATTTGGGGATGCTCACAGGATCAATGATGTTTAGTTTTGTAGCTTGCTTTGCAAGCCAGTCGGCTCTTTCATTCCCTAAAATGCCAGAATGACCTCGGACATGTGAAAGACAGACACTAATTCCTCTTGCTTTAAGCTGGTAAAGAGTGATTTGACAATTTTGTTACAGGAAGAAATATTACTAAGCAAAAATAAGGATGAGAGAGAATCAGTACAAATAAGGAACCTGGATGACAGAGTACAGTGGTTTACGATCCATTTGAGCGAGTTACTGAGGCACAGCAATTCTGCTTGGAATACACTACACCCATCAGGAATTCTAAACATAAAGTGATCCATTTCAACTGCGTCTTGAAACACAACAAAAGCAAGTCCAACATGGTGGTTGAGTTTACTGCCATCAGTAAAACACACTACAGGAAAATTGCCAAGAACATTGTCATTATAATCGCTAATTTCGATAGGAACACGTTCAGCAGGATGTGGAAGATTGGAAAAAACACTTTGGAATCTTGGGTAATTTTTACAACATTATCTTTGAAATCTTTATTTTGCATGACGAAAAGGTCAATGACAAAACAGGCTTCGTAGCTTACAGTTCTGTAGCCACGTATAACTCTAAGTAAAATTTTTCTTTGAATTCTGCGAAGATTTTGGCAGTTAATCTTTTTTTCAAAGCATTACCCCAAACTCTAGAGGCATAGCAGACAAAAGGAACAATTCCCTGCTTGTAGATCATACCAATAACATTGGATTTCAATCCAAAGGTGTTGCAAGAGACACGATTAAGTCCTTTCAGAATGTTTTCACATTTTTTGGAAAGATATAAAATATGATTTTTCTAACAGAATTTGTCATCAAGCATTACCCCTAGGTATTTGATTTCATTTACCATTTCAAGTCGTATGTTGTCAAAAAAGAATTGCTTGCTGTAAAAGTCCACGTTCTTTTTCTTAATTGCCTTAACCTTCGATTTATTCGGGTTGAATTCCATTTTGTAATCTCTTGCCAGTTTGAAATATCATCCAATGTGCTTTGAGCAAGTTCAAAGATATCATCAAGACATTTTCCCTGAAAGCAGATGAGCAGATCGTCCGCGAAGGCTATGGTTTCACATCCTGTGATCTTCGAAAGCCTAGCAAGAAGGCTGTCCATAATTAAATTCCACAGAAGTGGACCAGAGACGGAGCTTTCCGTCTTTGTAAAAAATCATTGCACCGAGGATGAATTGTTTCGAGTAACGTTTTCTAAAAGAGGATCGCAATGCTCAAAAGTTTCGGAATTCCTAGCTTAGAACTTATGCAGATACTCAATGGTTTTTAATTTTCTTGATATTCTACTTGTGAAACCGGTAATCAGATGTCAAATAGTGTAGTTCAAATGTGTAAAACTTCACTTCCTAGAAACCCTGAATATGTGGAAGGATGCATGTGTGATTTTGTTTCAGGACTTCGAACAAATAGAGGCTGAAATGATTAGCATACGAAGTTGCAACTTAAAGACATGACTTTCTTCAGCATCACAGCAGCTTGTGGTTTGCACAACGAGCACGCAAAGACTCGCGCCTCTATAGGATATTCCAGAAATCGAATTGAGAAATGTCATCACTCTACTTTTTGTCATTCTGTTTTATCAAATTTCACACTGTCCAATGTTTTTTGAGTATTTCTATTTCTTGTATAATTTGTTTCGATGCCACCTTACATGAGCGTATCTTGGTTTTTCAATATTCCAAATAGGATTCAGCTACAGTGACATCTATTATTCCTGACAGTGCAGATGTTGCAGCCTACTTACTGTTACATAACCATTTACTGATTACAATATGTAGATCTGCCATCATGACTATAATTTTGTCTTCACAGTGTATATTTCGAAACGCCATTTAGTATGTTTTTATCCGATTTTAATCGGCTTATTTGCATAGATTGTCAGTATCTCGCCCCAGAAATGGTTGCACTCAATCATTATTTTATAACAAATGATGATGTGATTTTCTTATTTAAAAAAGGCAGCAATATAGAGTGGCTTTTGATTGTTGCATTAGGGGTTACCATCAGATATGGGTGTGCTTGTACCCCTTCTGATTAATAAACAATTAAATATGTACTAATGTGTGTATTAAATGCCACAAAGTTGCCCGAAGAAGGCTTGCATCTTTATTCAACAGAAAATCAGTGCTCCTATTTATTTTCCTTTTTGAACAATAAAAACAATTGCCCTGTTATGCATTCAAATAACCTTTTTAGAAATAAGTATCTAAATCCAATATTATTTACTAAATTACGCATGATTCTAAAAAATATTTATAATAGCAATCATTTTGATGACATCGTTTTTGACCAACGAGAACTTTAAGGGTTTCAATTCAGTGAACAATGTTTTGATTACATCTCAAATACCATTTTAACTCAAGAACTGTGTATAAATGCAAAACTTTCCATCAAAAGGTATCAAATTCAAGTATATAAACTGAAATTGGTCTTTGTACTAGATGTTTTAAAATTTAAAAATTCTCAAGAATCATTCTTCGGTCCAATATCGATGCATTCCAGGATAAAATCATAAATTATTAAATATTAAAAATGTTAAAAAATTTTGAAGCAAAATATTTTATACAGTATTTTTTGAATATAATAATGAGCATCAAATTATTTTTATCATTAAGAATCTACCTTAAGGAGATTCAGAAATAAGGATGATAATAAAACCTATCGCTTATCACTAATTCAAGCAATTAAATAGAAAAAATATCGATGAAAGAGTAGATTCACTTTCAATGTAAATACAAATAAAAGCTGTAAACTTTGTGATAAGTATCATTTTCATAAATACTATTTTTAAGTATATGAATAATTAATTATGACCAACGATTAAAAAGCGAAAAACATTAAGTCGCTTTAGTACATAGCTTAAACATTGACCTTTAAAGAAAGTTTTCTATGAAAAAGTTCTTTCCTTTTCTGTTTAAAGGAAAATTATATCTTTTGATATAATCCAGTATCATAACTCAAGAAAAATAATTAACATGCGTTTCAAAACGTTTTTACTTGTGCATCTGATATATTTGCCTTATAAAATGAAATCTTTATTTTTTTTCTTAATAGATAATTTCCTGAAGAAGATCCTTTAAGATAAATACTAGGGCCTACAAACACGTGTTAATGCATAGCTATAATTTCATGTACAGGAAATATTATCTTGCAAACGTACATCGTAACCGCCGCATTTAAAGTGAATGTAATTATGCGTACATCAAAACTCTGCAACCTAATGAGTGAAATGGTCGGTGCCTGTTACAGTAATATGCTGTACATTATGGCAAAATAATCCTTATTAAGGTGACATTTATAATTTAGAATATTTTATTCTATTAAAACATAATGATTAAGATTCATCTTAATTATTCAATTTCTATAATTATAATAGTAATACGATTCTGCACTTGACAGTTAGAAAGAAAAAGTTCTATTAAATTTCTGTTCAAAATACTTACGATAGTAGTATGGATCCGAATTTGAAATTTTGATAGTTTAACTGTGATTTAAATTAGATTAATTCTATTTATACTCATAAATTAGTGTTAAAAAGAAGGAGGATAAATTTACTCTGTCGTTTTCCTAGATGTAAAAGTAAGTCTACAAAGATTTCAATATTAAAAACAGAAGGGAAATGAAAAGATTTTGCATGTAAATTGAATAAGAAGAATCGATATTGCGTCTCAACATGTGACACGTCTTAGTTTAAAAACTTTATTTAAAATTTATTATAAAATTGTTTTTTTTAATTGATGGATGAAATAAAGACGAGATTCAATAAAACATAATGATGAATAATTCAAGATTTATAGTATCTTCACATACCTTTGTTTTTGAACCGCGACAGACAGTCATGAATGTGGAGTTTAGGTTTACAAATGCCAATTGACAGAACCTATAAGAGAAAAAATCATGAAATCATTAATTCAAAATATAATTATTAATTCAAAATATAATTCAATATATATATTATTGTTCATTTCAAAATATATTCTAAGGTTTTTAAAATATTTAATTATAGAGAGTAACAACTTTACACTGCATTGTGGCACGTTTTTGCATTGCATTGTGGCACGATTGGCTGCACGTTTTTTTCTTCCCATTTATAAGCTTTATCATTCCATTTATTGTTCCTTCAATTATTTCCCTTTATTGTTCCAAAAGGTAACAATGCGTTTCTGAAAATCATTTTTTAAATGATTTTTGATAAAAATTTGTATAAGAGACCGATATATGGTCTTACAAATATTAGAATTAGATTTAAATGGAAACTTGGAAAAATGCCAAGATGGCTGTTGTATGAATAATTCTATTGTTAAAAATGTTATTGTTAGTATTAAAATATTTTTTAGGATTGTAAAAATATATATTGATATTAAGGGATTTTTACTCTTATAGTGAAATTATTATAATATGATTTGCGTCACCGGGATACTATCTAATTCATAAAGTAGTCATTTGATGCATTTGATTTTTAAATAAAATCACAAAAAATTGCTCAAAATTTTTATAAAAATTTTCTAAATTATATGTAGCTATTCAAAACACATATATTTTTTGTAAAAAAAGAGGGGAAAAAAGGCATTTTAGGGTTCAAGCAACCTCCAGAAAAAACGCACAACTAGTGATCGCGAGTACAAAGAATGCAATCATAAAACACATGCTTGTCTGGAAATTTCCATTTATTTTGTGCTCTAACATGAACCAGAAAGAAAATTATCCATTTTAAGTACTTTTCGGTTTTTCAGAATATTAAAAAAAATTAATAATTATCTTTTCTTCCTTTCCCTGCTTAACTGAACAACGAGCTCTAAAGCATTCATTTGATCTGATCTGATCATAAGAAATACAACATAAAACATCCTATTTATTCAAATTAAATACTTTGTGATTTTATAATGAATACTGTAATGATTTTATAAACAATACTGTATAGATTTTACAGTAGAAAATTTTAATAAAGCTCCTAAAACATTTATCAATAAGCAATTTTTGATTTCTTACTTATTGTGAAGATTAAGATTACTATTTATTAAAAATCTAAGTGCTTAACTAAAAGTTAATAAAGTTCGGAATTGAAAATTAATGAATAATTGAAAACAACTGATAGTTGAAATTTGCTGGAATAATCATTCGTGTACGTTGGTATTCATGGCATTATTTTTTATTTTTGAATTTCTCACCAAATTTCATTCGCGTTTCACAAATCTGCAATTACAAGAAAGTTTAAAACTTTACATTTTTGTTTTTGAAAAACCAAACTGTATTTAAAATAGCATACTTGTGCCTTGAATATAATTTTTAATATAGCATAAACCTTTCATTGATTGAATAGGAAAGCGAAAGCGTAAACAACCCAAGAAAAGGAAAGAGATGCAGGATTTCTAAGCGGAAAAAACAAAATTTATTTTGTTAAAAAACAAGCGTATCTTTCATCCAAAATCTCTGAAAAAGAACGAAAGAAAAACTAGTCCCTAGACGGAAATTTCTAATTTTCTAAAGTGATTTTTTTCCTCCATTTTCTGCTCACTATGTTTGTATTTAATTATTGTATATAGGATGGTTGCAAAGCTATATACCTTATTTTCAGAAAGCGTTTTGCTGTAAGAAATATTAAATAAATATGAAAGTTAGAATTTTAATTTTCAACGACAAAAGAAAAAAAATTTTGATTAAGAAATGAGTAAGTCTCGTCATTTTGTATGATTCGTACCATGTTTCTAAAAGTTAAAGCGAAGGATATTTTTATTGAATAATTTGCTTATTTCCATATTTGCTTTATTAATAAACTGAGAACTGTTTACATGTCCCCTCTTAACTCCTGATCATGGTGCATCCAGCATTAAATGATCACGTTTTCAAACTTATAGATTAAAATTAAATCGTTCAAAATGATCGACAAAAATAAAGAATAATGCTTTTTTGGACTTTCAGTTAAAACAATGTGGCAATATTGTCTGTAACTAAAAATGCTGCTTTACTAGAGTTTTGAGGAAACGAGATAGTTAGTTGTTAGATAGTTATAGGTCTAGTTAGATATCTTTTTTTTTTTAATTCTTGTTTAAAGACACTGATATAGATCATGCCCTAGCCATATTCACATGTTTCACCTTCAGTGATGAAAAACTATAAGAATTATTATATTTACTTCACAATTCATTTACTAATAAAATAAATTCCCTATTACATCCAATTAATTCTAAAACCTATTAGTAATATTTCTATCATTAAAACAGTGAGCAGAATTGGTAACAATCAAATTAAAGATGATAGTATTCTGTTCTTTATGCACACCAAATGTTTACATAATTAATTATAGCACTTTTAGAAATTCAAGCGTTGTCAGTACTTAATTTAGAAAAGAAAAATATTTCAAGAAATGGATGAATGTCTTATTCATATAAAAAGGGAATTCAAATTAAATTAGTCAGAAATTAAAACGGTCCTATATTTCCAAGGGGCACTTCCTAATATGCGCACGTATATATGTCTTCGTTTAATGTGTGTATTCTATCATACACAATCTCCTGTTGGCATACGATTATATTCCTGAAGTTGCAAGTTTGTAGTGTCAAGGGTTGTGAAGTATACACGTGAGATAACACTTCTGCAGATTAAATATTTTCATTTTTTCATATATTTTTAAGTTTTATTATAAATTGCGATATTTTAATAGAAATTTAAGTCAATAATGCTTCTTATACATAGGATGTAGCGGAAATTCCCTCTAGATATGAATATTTATGCAGGGCTAATTTTCTTTAAAAGAATGGCATTTCAAAAGCAATACACGAAATTAATCTGTTAACGAAGATCGCTCGCAAATAGATCAAATATTAATTAATTTCATTTTGAATAGATATTTGATAAAGAAAATTTTTATTGTGTTCTGTTGAAGCGTTTCGTGATTTTAATGAAAGTGGATCGATCATTTTACTTGAAAAAATAGTCACTTTCATTATATATTCCTTTTGAAAATTTAAAAACACGTAAGGCACATCAAAAATTACAGTGAAAACTTACTTCTTATGACATCAGAATAAAGTTTACCTATTTTAAAAGATTAGGAGGTTAGATTTTCAATAAAGATTCAGTAAAGTATTCATGATACATAATTTTTGAATGTCATTATTATATTGGATGTCATTAATTTTGAATGTCATTGTCTTGGAATGTCATTATTTATAAAAACATATTCTTTTTTTCTCCATCAATACTGAAATATACTTGCGCTATTATGTCTAGAATATCACATTTTTTCCCTTTCAATTTGAAACTACTCTCATTAATGCATTATATGAATATTAAGGCCATAGTTTTTGTTTAAAGCGTCTATAGTTAGAAGTAAAAAAAAAATTAATAATATAGTTATATGAATTGCAAAGTAATAAAGAGGTTTTTCAAAAGCCATTTGAGGCAATCGTTAAATTAAGTTTCGTCGTCGTTTTTTAATTAAGTATTAAAGTCTGTAGCTAGAACTAAATTCTTGCAAGAATTGAATTTTTGGCTTATTAAAATCGTTTCTAATGACATGGAATCTAAAGAAGAATATATAATCTAAGAAGATGTTTAAAGAACGATACAGGGTATTCAAAAGAAGAATATAAATAATATGTTTAAAGAATTATTCAGAATATCATAGAAATAATATAATATGGGTACATAAAAGATAAAATTAATAGGTTCATTTATCATTAATTACTAATCTTTTTTCATAAGAAGAAAATAATTTTTGTAAGAGAGCAGTGGAATGATACGAAAAATAAAAAATCTTGCATTCCCAAAGGAAGTTTGAATTATAAGCTAGTTGTTAATATAATAATAATTTTTCGAATTATCGAATAAAACTATTCGTTTATGTAGAGCTTTAAATCTTATATACAAAGTTTTTCAAAATTTCAAACGATGCAACTTAAAGCTCTAATGCGATTAAAAATTAAATTAATAAATTCCATTTTGCTGTGTAGCATGACCTTAAAATTAAAAAAATTAAACTTAAGAAAAAATTAAACCTATTTATAAAATAAAAAGAAATATAATGAAATTGACAAGCGTTTTAGAACATGGAGAAATGAATGATCCCTCACAAAAAAAAACTGAAATTAAGAAATAAAGGAATATAAAAGCAACAAAAACAAATTTTTAAATCGTATTCTGATGAGAGTATTAAGAATTAAGAAAATATTGATTTTATTACAAAACGAGTAAAAATCCTACTAAATATTAATAAAAAAGAAAATAAAAAGGGCTTTAACAACAATGAAAAGCTTTGTTGTAAATATTCAATAAAGTTTTTTTTTTTTGAAAAAAAATTGGTGACAATTTATATGAAAAAATAAATTAGCATCACTAAATACACTGCTTGACAATTGCTAAGGAACAAGTGATTTATGCAAAATTGCGTCTCAGACAGCTGACCAATAAAAGTAAACTAAAGTTAAGAGGGCGTGGTAAACCAGGACTCGTTATCTGTATAAAAGAAATTGCATACAAGTTCATGATTCATACGAAAATGCAGCTTGATATTTGAACCAAAGTAGTGAAGATGTTATAAAAGTTTTTTCTCTGAAATTCTGTTTGGTTCTTGCAATAATTAAGAGCAAAATGTCAACAAGACACTATTTGAATGCCTACGATCGTGGACGAGCAGTTGCCCGACTGGAAGCAGGTCAAAGTGTCACCACTGTAGCTGCTGCAATGGGTGTATCAAAGAGTGCCATCTCGAGATTAAA
Source organism: Argiope aurantia (assembly GCA_026543865.1). Classification (NCBI taxonomy): domain Eukaryota; kingdom Metazoa; phylum Arthropoda; class Arachnida; order Araneae; family Araneidae; genus Argiope; species Argiope aurantia. The sequence goes on along the minus strand of JAPMOR010091740.1, from coordinate 100,415 downwards.
GAAGGCCACTAAAGGTGAAAATGCTTTGTTAAAGCATGCCGGGGATCGTGGTAGGAACACCACACCTTTAGAGGATCTCTATATAGCCCTCGTGGCAAAAAGGAACAGAAATTCAACTCCCGGCCAGATAGCTGCAAACCCTGCAACCGCTACCGGTACGCATGTTTCTGCAAGAACCGTCTCACGGCGATTAAAAATTTAGTTTGTATGCGCGGAAGCCTGTTCGTTGCATCCCGCTTCAACCACGTCATCGTCATGAGAGATTACACTGGTGTAAGGAACATGTTGTTTGGGATATCTAAAAATGGTCTAAAGTGATGTTTTCAGACGAATCTCGTTTCAAAGTGACAAGTGATTCTGGCCACCAATTACTGTGGAGAGAGCGTGAAACACCTTATGCAATAGTTTGTTAGTGAACGTGATCTGTATGGCCCAGTCGTGATGGTGTGGGCAGGCATCATGCAAAATGTCAGAACACCACTTCACATCTTTGAGCGAGGAAGCATTACATCTCAACGGTATTGCAGAGAGGTTATTTTGGATCATATTCCTCTTTTTAGGGGTGCTGTAGGTCCAGACTTTTTGTTTATGGACGATAATGAGCGGCCATACAGAAGCTTTGAGGTATCGGACACACTGCAAAGTGAAAATATTGTCCGTATGAAATGGCCTGCTTACTCTCCCGACTTAAATCCAATTGAACATGCCTGGGATATTCTTGTCAGACGTGTTTCACAAAGAACCATCCCTCTCCGAACAATGCAAGTGCTCAAAATCGTCTTGAGAGTGGAGTGGGACAATATCCCCCAAGAACTCCTCGATAGTTTAGTGGAGAAAATGTGCATTAGTGTCCGTGGTCATTACACATCTTACTAAGGTACTCATGTCTGCATCATTCTGACCTGAAGATAAATTTTTGTGGGGCTATTTGGAAATCCTCCAAAGAGCATCTTTTTTTATTTTCAAGTTTTTAATTCTTCGATGTGTCGATATCTGCACCATTTTACACTATAAATACACATCCTCCCTACTAAATATGTAATTAGTTTCATTCCTTCAATCATTGTCTGTACTTATTTATTCCGAAAAACGTAACTGCTCCTTAGCAATTGACAAGCAGTGTATATATTTAATTTTAAGGTAGTATGAAAATAGTTTTGATTTGGTAATTCCTGATATTATCAACGAAAATCTTTAAAAGTTTAATTCTTAATTAAATAAATATCTTAGTAATTTAAAAAAAATCTTTCAGAAACACGTTTTCAAGTCAATTCTTGTAACTTTATAACCAATAACCTTTTCCGTAGAGCACCAAGCGATACACACTCCCTTTTAGAATCGTAGAGATCTCCTCAAACTAGAACAACTTGCTTCAATAATTCATAAAATAGGTCTTGTTTATTGCTAAGAAATAAAACGGATTTGTGTGTTTTAAGTTGAATTTCCCTGAAGAATTAAACTATATTTTCTTACCACGCTGTAGGTAATTTTTGACAAACAGAATTAATATATTATAAGTGTGTGTGTGTGTGTGTGTGTGTGAGTGTGTGTGTGTGTCTGTGTGTCTGTGTGTGTCTGTGTGCGTACGTGTGTGACATCCAAATGATGCACCGTCTTGAATGGGGCCGTGTGCAAAGGCTTATGAAGTCTGGGCGAGCATCATAATAAAAAAGAAAACCAAATTAACTACTAATTATATTATTCCATCTTTTAATGCCGCTCACAAGACGCAACTTTATCATCAATAATCTTACGTCTTCCTAGTGGCAATTAAAAAATAAAGAAAAATAAAATCTTGTTAAAATCTCATTCACATAATATATTTCATTCTCATAATATATCTCATTCATTATAAATATTTTATCCGCTTTGTATTAGAAAAACACAAAACCATGAATATTAGTTTATCACTTTATGAAAAGAAAACGAATTCATTCAAGTAATACCATTTGTAGGAACTGATACTTATGTTCATCTGCCTAATAAAATAATGTCATATAAATTGATGCATTTTTTTACTTTGTGACTGGAAATAACCTTTTATATAATGATATATATTTTTTACTGAACCTTAAGTGAAAAAAGAGAATAAAAATAATAAAAACTCTTTTGCGTTATCATTTGAACGACAAAATGATATGCTTTATAAAAGTACATAATTTCTTTATCTTCCTGAATCAAGTGAAAGAAATCAGAGGCAGTTCGTTTGTGTAAAATATGACAAAGAAAGGAGCAAAAGATTTCGCCACGTTGCCATCAGATTACTCAAATTTCCCAGCAAATGTGATCCGACACGCTAATCGTGTACTACACTATTTTTCCCTAAAGTATCGTTCCAAAAATGTATAATCAATATGACAGACCAAATAAGAACTGATGTCATCAGCACGGACCTACAAAATGCCGTCCATTATTGCTGATGGCTATCTCGCCGCGATAATCGCCTAAGAAATAGCACCGTGCTCAGTACGGATCGGAAGAAGATGTTACTTTTTATGCATTGGGCGACAATCCTTTATCTTATTGGGGCTTTTGTGTTCGCTTCCAAGAAATTACTCTCATTGCTGGGTCATTTGCTGGTAACGTCATGAGGTACCAACGAGGTATTTATTAACGAAATGGAGCGTCCTCCGTAACAGGGGGAATATCATTAATGCAACCATTTGCGAATAATTAACGGGCCCGAGATGAAGAAGGACTTGCTAAATCACGTGACCAGGCTATTAGAGGACTGTAGCAAACGATCCATCAGCGGAGGAAGCTATTTTTAAAAATCTGTGGACCTGGCTGGTTTAAGAGCCCATTTAAAATGGAACGTTCGAATAAAGTATTGTCATTACGTTAGCCAGCAGTATTTCTTACCATTTAGCGTTTTGTTTTTAAGAGATGGGGCAAGAGAGGAAAGAATCCATTTAAATAAGGAATCGCGCTTCATTGAATCATAGCCCAACAAGTGGTAGCAGTAAGATTCGCTCGACCGGAAAGTACGGACATTAAATATTCGCTTCAAATGTATCATTTGTAGTTATATAAAGCCACTCAATCCACTGCTCATAAAATGCAGCTTTTAATGCAATGGCTATTTTTATCTTTTTATGTCTCTTATCTTTATGCTACTCAATCAGAATAAATAATTCTTTCGATTCTCAGATATTCCGATATTGGAATTTTCATTTTTATAGAAAAAAGTATGTTCCTTATACATATAAATGGATGTTGCAATCAATTTTAATATAATTTCAACTTTTATTTTCGCTTTATTTTGCTTCTAGAGAATTTATAAGCTTGAGTTTAAGCAATGTACTACCATATAGTTACATTTTTATCACGCATATGAAGAGAAGGTCGACTCAGCCTTTCATCCCTTCAGTGGGTCGATAAACTATTTGAGTATATTTTAGACTAATTGAGCATATTGAGCATATTTTAGACTAACTAATTGAGCATATTGAGCATATTTTAGACTAACTAATTGAGCATATTTTAGACTTCACGAGTCCAAAGAATAGAGTTTGGAAATAAGAAATATCTCTACATGCTGGTCCGTATACAAACAGGAAATTCGGTAATAGTACAAGCTAAAAAGTGACTTTTGAGATGACATTTGGTATATGATTTTTAGATGAAAATCTTAGATTTCTATTAAATTTTGAACTAAATGCATTAGATCAAAGTCTATATGTAGGTTTGTGAAAGAGTTTTATCAAAGGCATATGAACTTTCATTGACACATCTATTTTTCGATGGTATTGATACCCTAATCCTATTGATAGTGAGTTTCCTGCGTCTCCACACACTTAGTCCATCGGTTCTTCCACTGCCGAAAGAGCTTTTTGAAGGCTTCTTTAGGAATGTTATCTCTTTTCTTCTTCCAAAAGGGGATCTTTCAATATTGTCTGCAACTTCGAAGGCAATTATAAGTCGCAAAGACAAAGGAGGTAAGCGAACAACTGGAATTTCTATGTATCAAGTGCGATGGCATATACATTATTATGGTGCAACTACCAGTTTATTGCCGTATGGAGGTATTTCCACCGAACAAAGGGGAATTTCTTGATGGTTTTCTTTTGTGAATGTCTGTCCATCTGGTGCACATTCATGATGCGGAAATCCACGAAACTAAAAGAACGCAATTAGCATCACTTTGATTTTGCCTCGCACTTGTCATGCTTTCTTCGGGTTTCGGTTGCCGAGAGGCTTTCGCTGTAACGGCTGTGCTCCGAGTCGTAACTGTACACCCATGGTGCATCTCCAGTTATCACGGTGAAGTCAAAGGCAGTGTTAGTAGTGCCCATCAAGTCCTCCAGACGGAGTTCAGCCAGCAGCAGCTTGAGCATATATTTTGCAACCAGTCTGCACATGTTCAAATCAGAAAGCAATTTTTTTTGTGCAGTATCTTTAATGATCGCAACCTCTTCTGCAATTTCTGGCAGGACTATCTTTCTTTATCCGGTTCTTCACTTTCACAACAACAACTGCATTCTGAGGGCTGCATTCCAGATGGGCGGTCATTTTTGGATCGGTTGAACTTATTTCTGTTACTCCTATTAGCACCGATTTCAAATATCTTCTGGATCTTATGAGTTGCTTCGCATTCAGAAGCACAAAGAATTTGATATATTGCGTTTACACACTTCGTTTAATGGTCCACAGGAAATAGAAACAAATAATGCGACGAATATATACTTTACTCACTAAACGGCCACCCGACTGCGACAGGTACCTCCGAAAATGGGGAAGAAAACTCGGGAATGCGTATTGAGGTTTGTCCTTCCATTGTACATAGAGGCGGTACCCTGGCATCACAACTATGCGCGAGAAATTTCAAGGTCAGATATCTTTTATTCAGGCCTCGTATGTGAACACAATATCCCGGCAAAGCACTGAAGTAGACAAATTGCAATTGGATGTATGGCGTTGTCCCAAAACTATAAACTAAATCCATTTTGGAAAGAATCCGTTGGATTCTCTTTAAAATGGATTGGTTTCTGAAATGGAAAAGAAGTAACATTGGTTGTTTGTAATAGATTGATTCAAAATATTTATAATTAGTAAGAATGACTGAAAATTGAATGATGAATCTTTTTCGTGAAATTAATCCCGAGTTTAAATAGATACTGGATTAGGAAATTATAGTTATTGTATCCATCAATATAAAAAGTTAACTTTTAATAAGTTTTGAAAATTTCTACAAAAAATCAATATTTATATATAGGAATTCATTTCTTTTTAATATTGTGAATCTATCAATTGTTTTCCAATGTCGAAAGCACTATTTGCTAAAAATAAAAAGAAAACCATACAAGGGTATGTTTTGTTTCTTTTCTTTAATTAATTAAAATAATTAATGATTTTATTATAACTACAGATATATGTAAACATAAGACAAAATAAAATTCTTTTTGTTCTCATATAAGTCGTAAAACCAACCAAATTTAATACAACGCAGAGAAGTGAATACAATTTGAAAATTTCTGAAACATTTCCGCCTGTCAGTCACGTTTTAATCCCATTTCATTACCTTTGTCTCTTTTCCATTTGTTACAACTGAATGTGGTGATTCGCGGTACTCAGTTATATGTGACCCGTGTCATAGTGGATTTGGATGCCATGCCCAAATTCAACCTGCTAGAGGAAGATCTAAATCTTTTGCAAAACGATTGTTGTGACATAGCCCGGCTTTCATCAACAGCGTTGTCTTCAATCGCATGATAAATCTGCCAACTAAACGTTATTTTATCAAGCATTAAATGCCTAGCCATCTTAGATGAGAGCACCTAGTGGGAGTAGGTATATTTTCTTTGCGATTTTTGAGTTTATTTTTCCATCGAAATTCATTTTTAGGCTGTTAAATATATGGAAATATGTTTATGGGAATGGGATCATTGTAATCATATTTATGTTCTGTTTTGAATCTATTAATATATACTTTTAATTCCTACCAAAGGCCAAACCTCAATTTTTCCATGGAAGTCTGCTAACCAAGCTCTCAAACACGATAAACATTTCATTGAATCGGTTTTCGTACCTACGATTACTTGATATGGCACCATCCAACATTTATCATTATAAACTCGTGATCAACATACAAAATAGAATGGTCTAAAAGAGTTATAACAACGTACTCTTTTTTCTTTTCTTTTTTTTTTTTTTTTTTGAAAATAAAGAATTTCCAGTTTTTTTTTTACATTCTCCTATTTCTTTTTTATAACCACAAGATAAATATTAGTATAAATTATAAGATTTTCGAAAAATTGATGTATGGTTAAAGGCATTATATTATTTGAGAAGAACAATCAAGTAATATTATCACTTTAAGAATTCTTTAAATCCAAATTTAACTTATTGGTTTTGCGGAATTGAATTTATGCATTTATTTAATTTTAAACTAAAAGTTTTTTTAAATTTAAAAAAATAAAAATCATGTCTTATACCACTTTTGTTCGTTTAATGCAAAAATTATTTTAACAAACCAATGTTAGAACAGAATACACACTAAATATAGAAATTATTTTGCAAAAATAGTTGGTATTATATTAATTTACTGAAATAGTTCTTTCAGAAAGGTTATGAAGCAATAAACTATTTTTCCTGTTAACATGAGACACCAGCTTTTTAATTAAAATTAAATTTACTTATAAGAAAAAAATGATGATACTTATCTTTTCTATAAAAAAAAAGAAAAATATCTGGAAAAAAAATAATATTTTTCATAATGGGCTTCAAGATAAGAAGTGAATAGATTAATTATGTATAAAAGCAATTAAATATGTGGCGTCAGTTACGAAAACAAGTTTCACAATTTTGTATGCAATACTAATATTTGAAATTGCTGGGAATAATGAATTAAGATCAATTTTTGAGGTTTCATGATTCATTCATGAATCTTTTTTCTACTAATGCTGTAAAACAATAAATTAATTAAGTATAATTTGATTAAAAGAGAAAACTAAAAAACTATTTATTAATATTTGTATTTTTTCAAAAGAATCAAATAATAATAAAAAGCAAAAAGGTTTTATGCTGAAATGAATTTCTTCAAATGATGATGTATCTACCTTTTCTTCAAACGAATGTAGTCAATAAGATAGGCGAATGCACCCAATATGGGGCCATCTTGTTATAGTAATGTACTGGCTTAGTAAAGATTTGCATATGACGAGTTACAATGATGCAAATGATATTTTCCATGTTTCGCAGCAATGAATACATTGCCAAAACTGCAGGGCAACACATATTCTGTAAAATTATCATTTTAGAGATCTCTTGGATACAAATTTAACATAGAGGTGGATTTGATGTCCTTCCATTACAATTGTAAACATTATTTTTTGAAAAATGCCCTCCGTCATTGTAACCCGTCCTTATTAAAGAACTATCATTCAATCAGAGAGTTTTTAGTTGAAATATTGGAAATGAAATCATATTAAAAGAATTGCATTTAGGCCATCTGTTTACTTACCACTTCTGTTGTTTAACTAAATAAAGCCGTAAATGTCTTTTTATGTTACATCCAAACTATCCAAAAGTTTATTTTCTTGAAGATGATAGGCGAGATATTTTTTATTTTCTCCATAAAGTGAGAGTGGACATATTTTTATATATTATATAGTAGCAAAAAGGGATTATTCTAGTGTCAAAGGATTGCGAAGGATTTTATGCGCATCAGTATGTTATGTAAGACCCTTTTATTTGCTGAAAAGAGAATTCTTTTATTTTCTGAGTGAGTTCCATGTAAATTTAGATCCACTCTGGGATTTCGCCGACAAGCAAGAATTGATTTATCCACTCCATTTTCTCAGCTGATCGCATCAACTCAAATAAAGTTCTCTTCGCAGGCTTTGTTGCTGACATTTTTTTTTCATCCGATTATATTATGCATTTTCTTGTTCCCCTTCGAGTTATTTGTTATACATTTACTGTATCAATGAGCACTCTGAAAAGTGACTTAAAAATATTTGGCGAGAGATTCAAAATTATTCAGGTTGTTTGACTTTCAAAAGTTTATTTTTTTTTCCTAACCATAAACGATTTTAATTTTCGTTTAGTAAGAGCTTTTTTGAATAATAAATTTTGCCATATATTCTGCTTTGTAGTTGCAATTATTATTATTAAGGAGTTGGTACTAAGAGTTTGCTAAGAAACACTAATAAAATCGCATTTCAAAGTTGGATTTATAGCTATAGTAGCTTATCTCTATACTCAGTACTGAATATTAATAAAAATTTTTAATTTACTCGAGTTTGACATTTTATACATAAATTTAGTACATTGAAAAAAAGAGCAACGGGCTTTTATATATAAATCAAGTTTATTGAAAATGATAATTGATTTTAGACAAAAATTAAATGCATTGAAAACGAAAATTGCATTTTATGAAAAAATTAAATACATTGAAAAAAAGAAAAACAAAAACAAAAAACATTTTTTTCCAGCTTATCGAGTTTTGCAATTTATATGCAATTGAAACTTATGTATTAACAATGCAACAATTTATGTATGAAATACAGAAATTCTAATGAATGGGTCGAGAAATTTTTTTAGATATACGGTTTTTGAGAAGGACATTTTCCGTTCAAAGAATGATCATATTTCATTAATTTACTGAGAATGGAAAAATCGGCTTTTCTTCGAGATGTACAGAATGAGCCAAATAACGCGGTTATATATATTTTGATAACTAAATTACTAATTATTACCAAGAGCCATTTATCATCTCATAGAATCCTTAAGTAAAAAAAGAAATACCTTTCCTAATTTTTTCACACTCAGTCCTCTGTATAATTCATACTTATGGCATACGAATGCAAAAATGTAATTCCCTTCAATGGAACTTCTCATTTTTCCGGTAAGCGAACCAAGATTATAATTTTTTTTAAAAAACTAATTCTTAAAATGTGATTAAAGTTTTATTACATTAAATCCACATTAAGTCAATATTTTTGTTAATTTTTTAGTAATGATATTTTTAAACATAATCTAGTTCTTACTCAGCTTTTATATAGTTTTTTTTTCGTATGAAATTTTGTAATTGTTTAAAACATTATATCCAAATTATCATTTGGAGACCATTCTTTTCAAGCTTTAAAGCTCCTTTGAAAAGAGCGCAAGTTTTGATGCAGAGTTTATTAAAACGAATTCTATGTCTGCTAATAAGCCATTATATTTTAATAGCAATAACAATGATAAATACTGATATTTCGGTTTACCGTGATATTTTTCGGAAATATGAAATAAGAAAATAACATTCTAAACGAATATTTCTGTTCACCATGATTGATATTTTTCTTTATATCTGTATAATTTTTACCAACTTCTGTATTTCCTGTCTATACATTTAAAACTGGTGGAGGTAAGCTCGTAATACATTTGGAAAAAGTCTTAAATTTTAATTTTGTTATGCAAAGAAATCCAAAAGCTATAGAAAATCTTTACATTCACTGAAAATATATATGTTATTTAACAATCATTATATTTATTCTGAAATAAAATAAAGTTGCACTTGACTATTAGAACTTAGACGGCATAAACATGTATTTCACCATTGTGTTTAGAACTCCTATATGATCAGGTTTAAAAATGATTCGACGTTTTTGTTTAATTATTATTATTTTTATTTAATAAAACGTAACCAATTGAAAGAAAGAGATCATGATCAATCAATGCGCTTTCGGATTCAAAATTAATTTTACAGCAAATCAACCTTTATACTATCTTGGGATACTCATTGTCAATTAACTAGTGTCAATTACTCTTTACATAAGAGTCTGGATCTACTTCAGGAAATGATATAAAAATGTGTACTTATAAATCTGATTTAATATGAAATCCGGCAATGACAAAAAAATGGTGAATCTATGATTTCCTTCAGGACATATGTGTAAAATATACATTCGTAATTAAATAAAAGGGAATATAATGTCCTATCGTATGCATGGATTGCTCAAAGTAACTGAATTGGAAATGTCTAGTAATCTAATGATTGGATCCGAGAGACGGCTTGATTGAATTCAGCAATTGAAGAAAAGTCATTAACTTAAAGTGTCCGAAGCAAACTTCCTGAAATAATCTATAATGCAGATGTAACAAATGCAGATGGAGCTTCGATGCTACTTAGTGAAAAAGTCGAGAGTGAGTGGAAGTAACTAAACGGTCTACTGATTCGTTTTAAATCGTATTTTTGGAAAACTCTGACAAGTGAATGAAACAATTCCGACCGACAACAATTCCGCACAATCATTCATTCCTTTACTTATTTCAATAAATACTAAAAAGTTGTGAAAAGAATTATTGTCAAATAAAAGCGCGGCTCATACTTTACAAAATATTATATTTATTGAAAAAGATAATTCTCAAGAAATCAATACAGATCTGATTGAAATTCTTTCTATGAAACCTCTTAGAAGTATAAATTGATATAATTCACGTACTTATCAAGTAATAAAAATGGATATACATTTGCAAACTATCCATTTTTATTTCTTTTGAAAACTTTGAAACCTAATTAATAATTATTGAGAAAGAATTTATTTTAAATAATTAAAATTAGACTCTTTAAGTAAATAACAAGTCAATAGACGAAACTGGCCCAAATACATTACAGAATCTAATTTTTATCGTAATTATACACATGATTATTTGAGGAAAATGGCAAAACATTCTTGAAAAATCTTGAAGGTATTCTGAGTTTAAATTTCCAATTTCTTTCACCAGGCCACTTGCGACAGTGATCAACGCCTTCTTCTTTTCACCAAGCATGGAAAAATCCTAGGAATCAGGAGTATAGGGGAGCAACAATTGCACTCCTATGCCGATTTCTCTTGCTGAAATTCATAGTATTTTAACGAGTACTGCCTACATAATATAAGAGAAGTGATTTACGAATTATTCTTACTTCAGTAGCTGAGATTTTATATGATCAGTGTTTCACGAATCACGAGGGGGGCTGCTACCCCCTAATGATGACGTATATATATATATATATATATATATATATATATATATATATATATATATAATCTAAAAATGTTGTAAGCAGAACAAAAATTACGAAAAAAAAAAGAAAATATGATTTGGATTCTTTCATAAGAGTTAATTTTGGATTATACATTGCTAAAATCTCGTAGTTTTGAAAGATTCCAAGAGATTCTCTATAATTTTGTTTTATTTTCAACACAGTGGCTGGCCTCAAAATTAAACAATATATTTATTATGAGTGCAAGTTTTTGTTGCGATTCTAATCGAGTTTCCTCGCTCAATAAACTGCTCAAAAATTCAAATTAAGTAATGTAGATATGGAGGTTTATTATTCATTAGATTGGATTAAATGCTGATTATAATTGTCTGGACGGTGCCGATAACATAAGCGAATACCTATCTAACTATTGAGCATAGCAAATAGAATTTTGGACGCATTCATTTATGTTGTAAAATTATAGCTAGCACTGCATTATAAACGAAATGTCACAGGTGTTTTGAGGGAAAAAATCAATTAGTGATAGGTTCCAGTAAACGTTGGGAGAACATCTGTGTTCAAACAATGTGTGCACATAAATTCTAATGAATTAATTCACTTAATGCATTATTTAAATTATTTAACACATTGCTTTTCGTGATAATTATTTCGAGTAAATAAATTATGCATTTTTAAAAATTATTAATTAAATGTTACTCAAAACGTATATATTTGGGTTTTGTAGAAATTTATGTATATTTAGAAGGATAATATTGTATTTATCTGAATTACCTACATATGTATTTGACATAAAAAGTTCTTAATTGATGAAATAGTAATTCAACAAAAAGTAAGAATAATAAGGACATCCAGATGAATTGAAACGAGCAACTAAGCTCACGAAAAAGTGATTTGATTATTTTCACTAAAGAAAAAGGCCAAAATCGATTTTTCAATTAATTTTCTATCACATGTCGCCTTTAAAGACTTTTTTATGTGAAAAATGGTTGTTGAAGATTATCTTCTTAAAGGATTACATGCGCATTTTTTTTGCGTAATAACTTTCAGAATTTAATCAATTGTCTTTAATGAATGTAACAATATTTTGTAAAAACAATTCCTTTTTTCGTCCAAGATTTTGACAGCTAATGGAATAAACTCATGTACTTAAATCATCTTCATTTTAAAAAAATGGAAATTAAAGGACAGAAAAATCCAAGAGAACAGTTAAATCCCGAGGAGAAATATTTTCTTAAAACTGAATCTATTCTTGGAATTTGAAGGCCATCCATACTCTGAATGAAAATGGACGCACATTTCAGATCAAGCTATAATATTATATTCAGAATGCGTTAAGTTGTCTAGAATTGGATGATTTTGTTAATACCTGAAAAGTCAGATTTCCTTCCAGTTTCAGGCGCTCTAAATTAGGCTTAACAAAATTTATAAAAAAAAAATCACAGGAGCCTCAAAACTATTCCTACAAAGATTTATGTTAGGAGGATGAGATTAAAAAGACCCATAAACCAGCAAGAAATAATGATAGAAAAGGAGATGATTGGTTAGCATTATTCAATATAGAGAGAGGAGCAATTCTATTTTCCATTGATCAAAGGTGAAATAGTCGTATGAAGACGATGCATAACTATGCGAACACGGAATTGGTAGGTATACATTAATCTTCTTTATTGTGCGTTTTAGACCAATGGTTTTATTATTTGTTGTAACTAAAAGTAAATGCAAAAACTGATAATGAATCTCATTTATATGAGAGAATTTAATAAATCACATAAAAGATCATATAAATTTACTTATTTCAATAAACTGTTATTAGAATCCAAAGAAAACTATTAAATCTTTTTTTTTCATACTTTGCGAGAAGTTTCTATGAATGATTACTGGTCTACAATTTTATTTGCTTAGATACTGTTGGTAATATCTTGAGATGTCATTCATCCGATTACAGAAGGTGCAGGCGATCGGATAGATTGAAATGAATATGACACATGTTTGATATTGCTAAAAAACTCGATGTATCTCGCACTGAGTTTCAATCGTTATGGGATGAATTTCAATGTTAGAATTCTGTTTTTAGAAACCTATTCTAGATCAGCTATACATTAATATCCTTGAAGGAAATTGCTGTCTGGATATTGAATCCCCAAAACAAAGGATTTTTACTACTCCTAACTCGTTTAAGCTCATTTCGGCACTTCAAGACGAGAATATCAACGTGAAGACATCTTCACAAGAATTATGTGCAAGGAGACTTTTATAGAGGGTAGATAAGTTTACATTTGATTGGACAAGAGAGCACGTTGCACAGACTGGACTATTGTGGGTCTCCGCACTCTTTACAAATAAATCCAGATTTACTCTGCAGAGTGAGTTGTGTCTTATGTTATTATGGAGAGAACACGACACCTGAAACCTACAACGTAACAGTGTCGAAAGAAATAAAGAATGTAAATCAGGATTTGAGTTGGAATCTCTGTAGTTAATCATATTGACTTCCATAAGAATTTTTGTTTTTGTGATATATAAATGTGGTATATAAAATACTCGATCAGTATCATAGATCATATGCAGGTGCCTTGGTTCATGAATTGGTGCAAGAATTCATCATCATGGTGCTAGATAACCCCGAGATTAATCGAGGGATATCTTAAGGATCAGGTATTGAAATGAATGAAAGGACAGTTCAGTATCCGGATCTTAATTCAATAAATACTCTTTGGGCCTATCTTAGAAACAAGTAGCGGTTTCAAATATCTATCTATAGACGTTAAAGGTGTTTTAAAAAGCATTACTCCATCAATGAATTTTATTTTCTGCCCGTTTCCAATAACGTAATTGAAATTGCAGAATTATAGTTAGTAAAGATATATTTCTGCTTTAAATTCATTTAGTTATTTTTCAACAGATATATTTTAATTATCTCTCTCTAAGAATGATGTTTTACAAGGACAATGTAATATTTAATTATAAATTATGCTTCATGCAAAATTGAATAAATATCTGTTTAATACACAACTTTTCCAATTATCACCATTTATATATATGTATATATTATTTCAAAAGGCAATAGTAATAAGAAGCAAGTTAATAGGAAAAAATCAAAATTAAACCAAATAAAAAATACTCTGGTGCTTTTCCTGTTCCATTTTTGGTTTTAGTTTGAATAATAAATAATTTTAAGTTGCGATTCCGAAACTATTTCGTTTCGTTTTCAACATATTTCTAACTTTAGATTGGTCGGTTATTATTTCAAAACATATACAGAAACACATTGTATCTTGGAAACTAATGTTTCTCAAGTGAATGTATTTGCTGAGATTTATCTATGATATTACATTTTGTAAAACATCTGTCTTGAAGAAGTTCTGCTGAAGTAGTTAATTTATGCCTCATTGACCTGATGGCAGGTCAAAATAAAAGAAGTCATCTGATTTTGAAAGATCAGTTTGCAAAGATTTGAGATTGTCAAAGTATTGGGCATCACATTACTATCTTCTAATCAATCTGAATGATGGATTTGGGGCTCCTGTGATAGTTTCCCTATAGACTAGAAGAGTCGGAAAAAGCTTGGCAGTCTTGTAGGAGACTATATACTTACGGTGACAAAAAAGCATCGAATATGGGAATCGGCGAGATATTATTAAATGTGCCAATCTTCTGCTATACTGATGAATATTTTTTTATATAAATGTTTCTCACTATTTATTTATTTATATCCTCAAGTAATAGTGTTCTTGTTAATGTTGCCTACATCCCTTTCACAGCTTGCATTTAAAATATTGAGAAATACCATAGTTTTCAAATGGAAATGTAAACTTTACTAGAAGGGATAAAAAGTTTAATCCTTAACTGGGGAGGTGAATTTTTAGGACTTAGGTGCGATTTACGAGACCGCATTTCATTTAGAGTCAAATTAAATTTTTTAATGAATGTATTAGTATGAAAAACTGCCAATATATTTTTCAGATATTTTTCTTGATATATAGATACGTTTTAGAAATTTTTCAATATATATTGTCATTGAAAGAAGTAAATGCGTTGGAACGTACATTTTCTCCTCAATTTACATGTTACAATAAATAATATTCTTGAAAATGCATATTTATTTTTACAGTATATGAAGGTATATAGAAGACAATATAATGAAAAATTCAATAATTACATGAAAAATAAAAAAATAAAAATGACAATGGGTAAAATTGGCCCTTTTTTTTATCGGCTTGTGTGACTTTCATAGCACGATTTTCTAGGTCATTTTAAACATACAGATTAAGAACTAGTATAAAAATCAAACTATAAATTCTGTATATATATATCTCTTGGTATATTAATATATTTTATAAATTTTTCAAAATACATTATCACTAGAAAAATTGATTGTGTTTGAACATACATATCAATATTAGTTCAATCCGAACTTTCATCGAAAAACTCTTCTGTACAATTATCCTTATCACTAAAATCACTTTCCGCTTCATTTAAAAGTGTCTGGAGCACTTTTTCATAATAGGATCAGTAAACTGAATGATATTTCGGGCCCCAAGTTTTAGCGCCATCTGCTAAGCCTTGTTTATCACTGGGACACTAACAGGGAGATGCGGTCTCAGAGACCTCGCTCGAAGAAATAAATGAATTATTTTAAAAAGCATCTGCTGAAATCGGTTGAAAAAGTGCACTTGTATTGAAGGTCACAAAACTGGAAGCTACAGGGTCAATCCATTCAATTGAGCTAAAAATAGAATAGGGGTGATAGAAAATCCATCGCTATCGGTCTCACAGATCGCACGTCCCCAGTTAAGGGTTAATTTGAAAGTTGTTGGATTATTTTGGTGCAAATATAAATATTACGAAAAATATAATAAACCGCTGCTTGTACGGATATACCTTCGGAATTAATTATTGTAATATTTATCATAAATCATTGTTTTTGATAACTATTATGGTACCAGAATAACGAAATAAGAATAAGAATACATATAAAGAACGGGTAGAATAAAGAAATAAGAATAATGAATAAAAAAATAACGAAATAAGAATCCATAATTATAATTTCAAGTTCCATACAATTAATTTATAGAAAATTTCATTTTTTTATATATATTTTAAAACTCTGCTTTCGAAGAAAAAGTGAATAAAGAACTCCAAAAGAAAAACTAAACATATAATCTGGGAATATTTTAATTATACTAATATGTTTGATGTTACAGCAAGTACTGGAAGTTAGCCAAGCAAAAAACTTAGCTTTGCCATAATGGATAGAAAAATTAAACTCGGTTTATTTTTCGATAACAAATGCTCTCTTTTCATTAATTAGCTGAAACGGAATGAAGCAATTTGAGCTCAAAGGTGTTGTAAATACATAACCAATACACGGCATAAAAAAATAAAGAGCAAAGGTGAGTTCTCGATAGAGGCAGAGCTTTGTTCGACAATGCTGAACAGATTTAGGTAAAAATAACCTTGATAATCCAGCAAAATTTCATTAAGAATTCCAAATGTCCTCTTTACAGCCCAAATACCTATCCATTTGACTTTTGTATCATAGGCCTTTTCCTGTCTGCAAGCTGAAAGTCGAAGGTTATTTAGGAAATCTGAATAGAAGGAAATTTTATGCGTCTCCATTATTATCTGCTCAAAATTTAGGAGATTTTTAGCTATGAGTACGACGATGTTTGGAAGAGAATGAAACTAATCAAAGCATCCAACAAGGTTTCGCATGTGTGGGTTAAAAAACAATCGAAGCTAGAAGAAGAAAAATACTTTCCAACCGCTAATTTCTAAACACATACAGTTATCAATTTTTTTTATTTCAAAAACTGTCCAGTATTATAAAACTATAATTGTAGTTATTTGAATCATAACATTACCCGGCTACTTCGACCCACCATTAAGGCACGCATATAAATCTGACTGACCGGCAACACTGACGGGAACTATGGTTGAGATCTAAGGGCCATTACTGGCCACGATATAACCCTTCCCATGGGAAATACGTCCCGTCACCCCCACCATTTCTGTATCCACCAGGTGACGAGAACCAGTCATCATACCGGAAGCTTCTCGTCCTTATTTCTGTTGGTGTCCTCTGGTTTCGATATTATGAATCATAAAGGAGTTACAGTTAAATGGATCTTTCACCTCCTTTCTGCCTACATATTGATGGTAGAATTCGTGAGATGAGACCCATTGCAATAAATAATTCCCGTAAGTAACCTTCCTAAAGACACGAAAAGTTAATACTTCATTTATGACAAGAAAGTGTGGAAATTCGTGAAAAATTGTTTCTAAAATGAAATCATCCCCTCCCTTTCTATATGGGATCAGTGCATCAATATAGGTTGAAATTATTCCTTTTTTACATGTCAATTATAATTACAATGTATCTTTATACAAAAGTATCATCACGCCACGTTTCTCTTAACAGACAATGGTTTCAGCTTCATTTCCTTTTGAAGCAGGCTACACTTTATCTTATCGGAATATCTAATAAGAGCAGTTTAATCAAATGCATTAGATAGTTTACTAAGATGGAAATAAACAGTTTACTAAAATACAATTACAACTTAGCAGCCTCAAAGATATTTTACCAAAGATAATAAACAAAAAGCGAAAGGTATTAACATGGGTATCTAAAAAGCAATTAAGGTAATATGCAAATAAGTTACTTCTGAAATATTTTTCAAAAGCAAATTCAAAAATACCCTATATAGGATTCAAAAATAGTTTTGCTGGTCTCATATTTTTCAAAACAACAATCATAAGTAAATAATCTCAAGTTGAAAAGTTTACATAAGAGCAAGGTGACTATCAGAAGAATTTAAAAAAAATGTATAAAAGAGTGGATAAAGTGTGAGTCTTATCAAAGTTTACTAAGGAAAGACCGTAACGGATTTGACAACCTCTGTCATCTTTTCCAAAGTTTGACCTGGAAACAAATTAAGATTGAAAAATTTGGGGAAAACTAAGATATGATGTTTTTAAAGATCGCCATAACTCTTCCGAACAAACTGTCATTTTCTTCGTGAATTCAGGAAATAACTAATCACGGCATTTTTTGGAAAGTTTGAATTTAATATTTGTTAAGTGCAATCTTTGATAGGATGTTGTTCCAGGTTTAAATCACCTTCCTTAAAAGTAGATTTATAACTCAAGCTCCAAATAACAAATCTTGGAATTTTAGCGAAAGTTTCAGTTTATTACTTGCACTCTTAAATATACTTATTATTAATTTTAAAATAGTGTTTCAATTTTGGTTTGATTTTTGGATCAAATAAATAAATGATTTTGGTATAAATGGAAAATAATCGGCACCTTCTTATACTTACTTTGTAATATAGTTGCTTTGAAATATATCATTATTTTCAGTAATTTCATATTTAATTTACACCTAAAAATGTATCATAATTTTTTGCTGAAAATATAATTATCTTTGATTAAAATTATCTTCTGGTCTTTGTAATTTGTCTTTGATTAAAATTATCTATATCTGGCCAATTTTTATTTTAGGGAGTCGTTAAATTTTTATTTTTAAGTGTCTTTATACCTCTGTTTTTTACAGAAGTTGCTTTTGATTAATTGATTTGGGCCCTTGTATGTGAAGTTTTTCTGGAATAAGAATTAATATTTCTTGCACAATTTTATCTTATAATTTATTTCTTGCACAATTTTATTTTTATCTTGCACAATTTTCTAAGATAAAACAGAATGATTCCTTGATTTCTTTTGATGATGCAGTTTAAAGAAAGTAGATTAATTTTAAGGAAAACAAAGCCAATTCTAAATATAATATTCAGTTAATAGCTGACCAATAGCAATTTATTTAATGCTAAAGACTAAATGGTCAAAACTTATTGATTTTGCATAATTTGTTTTTCTGTTGTCTTGTCTTTAAATATAATGATGCTTTGTTTCATAATGTTAATGTTTCGTAAAATTATGCAGCAGAGAATGTAACAGTTTTATACTTGCATCGCCGTAGAGAAGATGAATTTAGAATTAACTTCAATTTACTTTTTCATGGGATAGTATAGTTTGTATAGGAAAGAAGCGTCTTTTTACATTGAGACGCAAATGTGTGTAATTCTTTTCTTCGTGCTTTTACTAAGAGATTCTCATAAGGATGTCTTTGACACGTGTTGAGTTAGGAAATAGAATCTTAGATATTTTTGAAAGGTATGTTGCAAGCTTTAAGTATTTTTTAACCCTTCGCTTAGAGCACGAGAACTAACGTATCGACAATTTTTGAAGCACTTTTTAGAAATAATGAAACAAAAAAGTGGGTTTTGTGTCAGGAAATAAGAGAACATTTTAGAATGAGGCAACATGGGCTAATTTAAGATAAAAATTATAAAAACAAATTAACTAAGTTATATTCCTTTCCATTGATTAATAAGTGTTATAACTGAATAATTATGATAAATCTTCCAAAATTAACCAGGTTTCTAAATTGAAATTTTCTCTTAATGAATTATCTAAAAGAAAGTAAAAGAATTGACGAATGATAGAAACTAAATGACAACAATAGTAGGAAAATATTCAAATAATAACGTGTTAATTAGTACCTCGCTTGCACAGACGCAAGCTATAAAAGACCGCAACCATTATTTATGACTACACCTTTCACGTCAATCCGGTAGAAACTGTTTCCATTCAGTAACAGCAACATTAAATTTGAAACATCCTATTTGGCAGTTCCGCGTCACACCGAACCACCACTTGGAGAGAAGGGGTGACACTCCCTAACAATGAATATTAATGTCCTTCTGATGAACGACCACTCTCACGGACACGCCAAATGAGTCTCGAGGACATGGCTGGACGCTGGTCATTCTGGATCCATTTCCCGGATGTTAGAGGGTTCATAACGGGAATTAGCCTCGAGGGTTATATATTCCCCACAATAACTCTTTAGAGGCCAGTCAACCTCATATCCATAACTAAGTAGGCCTGGTGTGATTGAATATCCACTTAATTGGTAAGAGAGAAAAGGGGTAATTGTTTGGCGAAAGTATTGCCTCCATTTGCCAATTAGTAGAGTGTTCCTTATGGCAGTTGTTTATACAAATGTGTTATTAATCTTTTTAATAGTGATGCATTTAGTGCGACAGACTGATTTGCATGAGGCATTGCAGTAAGCAAAGCTGACGGAACATTTGATATGGACCGACATTTCAGAGGTTTTTGATATGCTTATGCTATAGCGTTAATAGATTAATGGTAAAATGTCTGGTTGTTTAAAAAGTGTTCTAGAATGGCAGTTGCGCTATTTAGAACTCACTTATAGGAATCTGAAAATGCAACAACGCTTTCTTTCTGACGAGTTAACAACTTCTTGTTCTACTAGTAAATAAAAAGTCATTAAGATTATTAATTTATTAGATGCTAACTATCGTTCTCTTTATACGCATTGATTTGTAACAAGAATAGTATGTAATTTTTTAGTTCCCATTAATATCCAGCAAATGTCTCCTAAATAAAAAATATTAATATCGCTGTTATAACGTTAAATATATATTTTACTACCTATTTATATTTATAACATATTTTGAAAGTACAGCTGAGGAGTTCTTGAATGATAGCTATTTTTCACAATTTCTAGGAAATAGCCTAATATTTAATAATTATCAAGCTATTCAATCATGGAAAAGGGAGGAAGGGAGGTGTAGGGAGGAAGCCGGAAAGAGAGAATTCATTTAGAATTTCTTTAGTTTTAGAAAATAAATTTGTCGACTGAAAGCATGAGAAAGAATTGTCTGAGCAACTTAGAAGTTAAAGCTACAGTGAATTTGAGTTCACATCATTGCGAAATTGTTTATAATATGTGAAGTAATTAGAAATTTCAACACACACACACATGTATATATAGAGAGGTTACTTTTAATTGGCCTTCCGATTAGAAATCGAGTTTCTTAACAGTAAATATACACTTATTTAGCAAGAAATGTGGTTAATCTTGCATCATACAAAATGACATAATTGTGCCACATTAATTGCTGCTGATGAGGATATTCCAGTGATTTTACGTTAATCGCCGATGCTGATTCACCGGTGTAAGCGAGATCAATCCAGATCACAACAGAGTGATCCTTAATGTAAGTGATGTTCAGATTCAATCATGACATTGAATCTGAATTTCGCTTTATTTTTATAATAATTTATCTAATTTCAAATATAAAATGGAAATTAGTTTTCAATAATTGTATATATTGAACACCCAAAACTCACTGATACTACCTCAAATGTAAATAAAGAATAAAACTGAATCAGTTCAATAAACAAATTTTAAAAAAACCATGTAATATGTCCCACGTGTAGTTTAAAAAATTGGAATCAAAACAATATTCACGAAATAAATAAACTACAACGAATCAAAATAGTCCCATAGCAATGCCATTTTGAAATAGTAAAAGTTTACTCTAAAAGCACTTAATGATCTTCCATTAAGTCCATGAAAAGGGAAATTAAATTAATAGATTCAATTAATTTATGTAAAAGAACTTCTTATATGATTTCTTCTTTTTATATGAATTAGAAGTTTCGCATTGGAGCCTTTAGTCACATGTATGCTCTGCCTCTTGCGATATCTTTGTTTCATTACTTTGAAATCCTGTTGGAATCTTCATCATTGTAATTATTTAGTCTGTCTGAAAATATCTCTTCCAAGTGATTGCTTAAAAACGCACCTTTAAGTATATATTTGCTCCCAATTTTCAAGATTTTAAAGCATAATTTATTCCTATTCTTAATAGCTCACTACTTCGAGATTACAAAAAATAAGTTTTTTAATACCACCACCATGCAGAAAATCAGTTTCAGTCCTAAATGCTGAAACTTTTGTATCTTTAACGGCTTTATCAATTTGTCTCTACAAATATAATACTTCCTGATAATATTTTCTGCACCTAGTCAGCATTTTTTTTATATAAAAGCGATGCAATTTTGTTCAATATTCTGTGTGCTTTCGATTATTTCGCAAGGAAATGAAACTTGAATATCTCATGTATTTATTTTATTGATGCTGTTGAAAATTGAGCCTTGTTAGATCAAGATAAAAATAGACCTTTGATTTTTATAAGAGAGAGCTTATTCAGAGTATTTTTACACTCTTTTTTTAACTCTTTCTTTACTATTCCAACCTAAATGGCCACGCAAATTTGTTATCACAAAGATAGCTACTTTCTGTTTCAAAGAAAAGGTGCAGCAAATGAACTTATAAAAATTAAAATCAACAGCATACTTTATTGCCTACTGACATCACCGAAATATTGAGCATATTCAGTATATCAAAAATCGATTTTAAAATCAGTTGCCTGATGATTTCCTAACACATCTTTTACCTTCATCACAGCTGAATATTTTAGCAATGGTGTTAGTTTGAACCTGTACTGTGCTCATTTAGATTATTAAAGGTTACATTAAACTTTCCAAATAAAAAAAATCGATGAGATTTTTTGAAGTTAAAAATATTTACTTCGGAATTTAGTTTAATCAATTTGAAAAACAAATATATCTTGTTTTAATAACAACTATAATTGGAATAGACAAAGCTTTTCCTATGAGTTGCAATTCTAATTATATTTTATCTATTTACCTATAAAATGAAATAAAAATTCACAATCTTTTGATGAACCTTGATTTAATTCCATTTGAATTTTGCCATCTAATATATTCCTATTTAAAAAATCTTTCTTCAGAAAATATTGAGAAATGCGTGTTAACATATTTTATCTGTCTTGTTGATTTCGATTATTTATTTTTAAAGAATGAAAAAATTAAATACAAATATTGATTTCTGGTAATATCTGCCTATAAAGATTCTTTAGGTATTTAGAACTATATTCTACAGTTTGTTAATCTAAAGAATTATTATACTATGTATACAAATATTCGTTGCAAATATTTAATAAATTTACAAGAATGCTAACATATTTGTTAATCGAAAGTAATTCTACACACTGTGCATAGAAATATTTGAATAATCTCACCACATATATGTGCATATATTTAGAATATTAGTTTGAAAAAGTTGGAAAATATTTAGCAAGTTTTTGACATATTAGATCGGGCATGCAAACATAATCGTAATCAATAGCAAAATAATTAGTAATTGGCAACATTTCATGCGCTACAAAAATAAGATAGATTGTGATAAGAGATGCAAAAATATAATTTTATTCTGTGGCTCATGCATTGAAGTGGCAACTAAGCACATTCTTTGGCTATTTACATATTGCGCGTATTTATTACCTTTAAGTAATTACCTTTGTAAAGAAATAATCTTTTTAAAGATAATTTTGTTAAAATAAATGATATTTTAATCGTGACTGAAAACATATACTGTGAAATATATTATAATGATACTTTGAATTCTCTCGCAAATGCTGCGAAATAATATGTTTTGTATTGATTTTGTTTAATCAGAAAATTTGATCATAGTGTCTATGAAGATGTTTTTTTTAAAGTTAAATTGAGAATTAAATCTTCTAAAAATTATTAGCTGTATCCGATTTACAACTTCTTCATACAAAATAATACTCAAGTTCATGTTTAAACTGTTATTTACTTTCTTTATTGTCTTATCCTTCTATAAAACTAACCAAGCAAAAGAATATATTAATAGATTGAACTATGAGTGTTTGATATACTGCAAAGTTACAATAAAAAAAATTTCTGAATTTGTAAAATAGTATCAAAGACTTGAAAAGAATTGTTTAATCCTCAAAATAATTTAATTAAAAATGGGATGAAGTTTTTAACTTTTATTACTATTAAGAATGCAATCAAAAAGTCGATAATAATTTATTTTTATAATTGTATTATGATTAAGAGTGCTTTGGCGCATTAAGCAAGGCCGTTTAAATAGAATTATATTTATTTATTGAAATTTCTTATTTTCATTTTTTTTATCCTCTAATATGTGGAATACATAAAATTTAGAATTGATTTTTAATAGATATTAATCAACTTATGATGGGCTTTTTAAATTACATCTTATAGTATTACTTTTTTAATTAAAAGCGTGTATGTGCGGACTCTTTCGAGATAAATGTGCTAAATGACAATCAATCGAGATTTTATTTAAGAATGCGCAGGAATTTTATATTTCCATTCGGCTTTTAAAATGCCAAATCGAATATCAATAAATTAATATATATTAATAATAATATATTGTCATTTGACAAAGTCGAGCCTTTTTGAATTCGTTGATGATATAGATTTCTTTCAGGTTCTTTGAGTTTCCTGCTTGCGTAGTATTAAAATATCATCTACAATTTTAATTTGTTTTAATTTGTTCGAAGTTAAGCATTTTTTTTTGTGAATCTTTTCTTTGGGTAATGACATCTTCATATATATTCTATTGAGTATGGATTCATTGAAAGGGTTGTGTACTATATATTTATTATAGTTACTATTTTTAAACACCATTAGTTATTACTGTTTATTTAATAATTGAAACTGTTGAATGTTAAATATAAATCTTCTCTAAATCTTTTTACCTAATTTTTGTAGGCATTTCAATACAAGAATTTTTTTATTTTAATTTTTGGATAATACCCGATTTTCAGTTTGGAAAATATAATTTTATTTTAGTCCTTTCAATTCTGAATATTCGAATTTCATTGTACTTACAATATTAAAATAAATGTTTCCATAATTTTTCTTTTTGTAAGTATAGACAAGAAATACTTTATTTGAAATTAAATAGAGATAGAAAATGATAATTTAATTTCAAATTTTAAAAGCAATTTCATTCTGATTTTTTAAGCATTATTCTTTAACTTAAAAATTTGCTACATTTAAGTATACAAAACATTTTAAGTTTCACAAGTGATAAAATATTTAAATTACCAGCTGTGCTAATATTGTTAAAACTGAGGATTTGTTGATGATTTCTATTTAGGAAACAACTATATGACGTGTAAAGATTAGTTTACTTTTTTTTAAAATTATCTTTTCTCTTAAATACTGTCTCTCCTGTCTTCCAGTAATGCTTTTTTCTAAGAGGTGATCAGTTTCTTCTGAAGCTTACGATGGTCTATCAAAATTAATAACTTGCATCTTTAATAAAACTTCTGCAAAATCAGTTCCAGCAAAGCAATAATATTTCTCACAACTGACTTGAAGAAGAGAAAACAAAAATTCATCATTGCAAAGTTTTCAAACAAATACTCCTCTCAAAGATTGCAGTGGCACCAGAATCTATAAATGAATCTGGTTGCATCTTTGGGAAAAGAGAATGTTCGGCCCTTGTGCATAGGGAAGGGGTCGGAAGCATACACATTCCACCCCATTCCCCTCCAACGATCGATTTCCCTATCAAACATAGCGGTGCAAGGAATATTTATTAATACCTGGGCCTCCAGTGAGGAAATGCAATTTAGCTTTGTAAACGAGAACGATATTGCGAGTACATTACGACGGGTGCATGAAACTCTATTGTCACACTGGACGGGGGTGGAGGAGGTTGAGTTAGTTTAGTTCGTTGCTGGACGATTTATGAGCAGTGTGTTATTTAGTTAAGGAAGTGCTTCTGCAATCCTTCCTTCTCTTTTGTGATAGCAGGACAAGACTGCAAGCAGGAGGAATATTTATGAGGTTGGAAAGTTTTGTCCACTTATTCTGCCGAAGATGCCTGGATTGTGAAAAGGACACTGAAAAAAAACTCTTTGCGAAACTATACATAACTTTTTATTTATTTTTTACTGAATATTTGGATATTTGAGAAATATTTACTTGTATGTGGGATTCATTCTTGAAAATTTCCAAAGAAACTGCTGGGGATGGAATAATTTACCTTTTGATATTTTTGGAGGCCATATGCGGACAGTTTTCTCAATAATTAATATTTATTTTTGCTTTCACACATATTTTTTATTTTATAAGTTTCTTAAGTGGAAGAACTTAATATCAAATTAATAAATTTCAAATGTAGACATTTTTTTTTATAATTACAAAACTAAAAACATGTCTTCGTTGGGAAAACTTGATTTTAAACGAATACATTTCGAAGAATAAAGCCATTCACGGTGAAAGTAACAGAGAGAATCATTAATTTCATAACAGAACATAAAATTAAAATTTTCTCGATTTCAAAAGGTAATATTCCTGCATGCTCGTATAACATTGATCTAAATGGTGGTGGAAGAAGATTTTGCATTTACTAATCAGTATTTCCCAATTTATACAATTTAACTATGTTATTTTTATGTTACTTGTTGTCTTACCTGTAGTCTTGTGGGTTAAGACGCTTGGTAACATAAACTGATGGAAGAAGTGTAGGAATTCTGCCTTCTGGCTATGCTTTTTACTAGCTATTATTCAAGTCTAATCGAAATGGTCATTTTCTGCCATCCCTTTAAGAAAACCCCAAATTTGTCCCATGTTCTTTTTTAAATTATTCCTAAAGGAAAACTCTTGTTAGTTGAAGCTAAATCAAACTTTTGGCTCAAGTGCTATAGGCTGCCAAATTACTCTAGTCAAGTAATTATCCCATATTTGCACATTGTAATGAATCATTGACTCATGCATTTCCGTAAATATATTTATTAATAGCGCAAAATATTGTACGATATTCTGAATGCATGGCAGTATTGAAACAATGTTATAAGACTTTGTGTGCTAATATTGTTAGATCAAACAGGAACAATCGTAAATTCGCGACCAAATACGATAGAAAATTTACCATATATGGGAATCTATGAGTTCTAAGGCTTTGATTATGATATCTCACTTTTTGAATAAATTTGTACCATTGGATCTTCGAAAGAAATAGTGCTTACATTGCTGCATTTAGTGAATAAGTATTTCTAAGATTTTTATTAAGCGAGTATTTTTACAAATACTTGTTTGAGGAAGTGAGATGAAATTATGGGTTGGAACACTTTAGACAAATTTCGTTGAATTGTGTATGTTTTTAATTTTCTTTATTAATCAATCGTTGAATGATAGCACAAAAATGCGTTAGATTTTAAATTGTTAAAATTTGATGCAGATGTTTGCTTAATTTTTATCATGATTTAAAGTATGAAAAAAGAAATCGAAAATTATTCCTCAGCTAAGATATTTGTTTTAAATAAATAGAACATATCAAGAAGAAAAAAGGCTAAAATAAATTGCTAAAAATTGCCTTTTGAGGATATTGGCAATTTGTACTGTATAAGTTAAGAAATTTAAAAAGAATAATCCAATAATTCATTCAAATAATAAATGTTGAATTTGAGGTAACAACAGTATCATTTTTAGCTGTAATCACATAAGTAATACAAGTATACAGATATTTATACGATGAACTGTACTTTTTCTATTAAACACATGATAATGTGTTTATTTTTATTTGCTATGATTAATATATCAAAGATTTAGGTACAGGAAAGGCAAAAATTCCCTAAAAACTTTAAAAAATTATAAAACCCAGAAAATTAAGCAGAATAAAAAAATGGTTTGCATGTTTAGCATCGATGAGTCACGGAAATTTTTTGAATGTGAGAAAAAAAAATAATTCAACAAACAGACGATAGATGGTGTTCTGTATATAAGTGAAAGAAAAGACAGATAAGAGACAAAAATAATGCTACAAATCATTTATTATAACAATCTATGTTCCACATTTAGATTCTGATGCTAATGTTTCCATTTCCCTGCACTCTGAACGTGTCTGCATTAGTCTTGATCGCTCAGACCTTACACGATTCTCCAGAGAATCATAATTTCCTCAAATCGCTGAACAAGCTTCATGAGGCTTGCCGTTTAAAAGCACTTTCCCATTCTTCACGTTTTTCAGAAGTCGGAATTGACGCAGTGCAATAGTTCCTGGCTCATGTAAAACAGCTTCACCAACAAAGCGTTATCTTTCCCGCTCAGCATCCTTGTTGTCTTATATGGCATGCAACAGAGAACTTCTTTTGGATCAAGAGGGTAAAAATTTGTATTTACTTTCTGTCTCATTCGCAGCTTTCTAAGTCGTTCACACCGGCACCATCAGTCGGCTGTTCTTTGATTTTTCCCCCGTTATCTTAAATTAGTTTGTTATCTTATATCTTTTTTATTTTGGTTATTTTTTAGGGTTTTATGAATTTTTAAAATTTTTACTGACTCTTTGCCCTCTTTGTATATTAATACGATAAAATTCTTTTATTTTCGATCTAAGATATCATATTTATATGAAGTATTGTTACTAGAATGTGACACTTTGAAACATATTTTTAAATTAAGAATTGCCACAAAGTAAGACGAATGTGTTCATCTGACTTCAATTTAAGTTAGTTTCTTTTTCTGATTTCTTGCTTTGATTCACATCTTCTTTTTTCTGAAATAAACCTATTCACCACCCATACAAGGACAATGAAAGCAAAACTGTCTATCAGGCTATTGTAGATTATTATGATTAGTAAGAATTTATTATTATGATTAGTAAGATGAGTTCGAATTATATAATGTAAATAAAGATATTTAAGATTTTGTTTTTTTCATTTTTCAGGAATTTAAAATTTATAAGCCATCATCATTTGCCAATGAGAATCTACAATTTTACTTCTTTACGAAATTATTATTTCGAAATAGATATTCTATTCTATGATATCATCGGATTCAAAACAAAAGATAAATCACATGGTTATTTTGGCTATAAAAATGTTGATAAGTTTAATTAAAATGCAAAGTATATTTTTCTTTCTCTTTTCATTTGTATTCCAAAAATTATTTTTTCTAAAAAAAAAACGAAAAAACATGGAACTTTTTTTTAATTCCTTTATATTTGCCATTTTGTGTTCATTCATAGTAGAATGTTCTTCAGTTTTGGATTTTATTAGCCCTATTGACAATATTCATGTTTCATTTCAAACCTTTGAATAAATAAATCTCTATTTGTCAAATCTAGTAACGAAGTAGGATGGATAATTTAAAATTACTATTCACATCTTGATGTGCTCGAATTTTGAAATATTGTGTAGTTATGTGTTTCCATGGAAACGTACTATTTTGATATTTTCAAAATTTAATCCTCAGTTTATCATTATTAAATTAAATTATGTTTCTTTTACGGGCGCGTCACCTGATAGCCCATTTTAAAACATTGGTCTCAAGCTTGATGTGTAGAAAATAATTAAAATAAGAAGATCTGTTCTTTGGTACACTAATAACATTACCTTTTCTGTTTTATTTAACATCCTCTACCCCCGTACAAATCGATTTTCATATTTTCCTTATTTTTCGTGGATCGAAACAAAAAGGCGGACTTATAAAATTATTATGGATTCTTTAAATGACACTGAAAATTATGGATCATACTCAATAAATAGATATGTAAAATCATTTCATTCTTATATTATCACAAAAACAACATACTTTCTAAGAGCAACTTATTTTTAAATTCATCTGTTCAAACTATAGAAATTTAAAAAAAACGAAACATAAATTCATCCTTAAATGGTGGCAATTCAACCAGAATAATTTAAAAGTTGAATGTGAAAAGTTATTGGATCATCAACACTGAAGTAGAATACATAAAATATTTGGAGAATATCTATCAAAAAAGAACTAAAGAAAATTAAAATTCGTCGAGAAATTGGAGATCATGCCATCAGAATTGTCAAGCAGGATCAATGTAGCGGAAAACAACTTGTGAATCTTAAAGATATTATGTAAAGCTCTAGAACTTCCTACCTAAGCAGTTTAAAGCATTATTCGCCTCATTTAAGCCGTTTTCAGCAGAATACGAGCGGCTTCCAAGTTTAAGTATTTGACGCTTGTTTGCTAGATCGATCTGCGTCTTTTCAGAACGGGTTTTATGATCTTTATAATGACTGCTGGGCGAGCAGTTCGGGAGATTGTATGCATGATTTTCAATTAGTTTGCATTTCTGATAGTACCAGTTATTTCAGGAGAACCTTTCTTC
Source organism: Argiope aurantia (assembly GCA_026543865.1). Classification (NCBI taxonomy): domain Eukaryota; kingdom Metazoa; phylum Arthropoda; class Arachnida; order Araneae; family Araneidae; genus Argiope; species Argiope aurantia. The sequence continues at coordinate 70,551 of JAPMOR010091740.1, read as the reverse complement.
AAAGTAATTGTAAATTGACTAAAAGTATTTTTATTTTTATTTTAGAAGTTTGGAGATATTTGATATTTTTGGAATAAAAATAAATGTTGGTTTATTTTGATAACGTTTTCTGAAATTGCTTTTTAAAACAATGGCGAATTGACTAAATAATTTTTGCAGTTAATTTTTGTTACTATTCAGACTCACTAATATATTTAAATGGAAAAATATATAGTAGCTTTAAGTAAAATTATCGACTTTCAGTGTAATTTTTTGAAATATATAAACGACTTGTTTCTAAAAAACAAACATGGTGTTTAATATTTTCAGTACTATAGTAAATAATTTATAATTTATACGTTACTATACTTTTCGAATAAAATATTCAACTTTTTTTTTGAATTTATGGTTTATAATCACTCTTTGGAGTATGGAAGAGTATGTTAGAATTTAATGAAATATGCTGTTTGTAATATTCATTTTGCTAAGATGTAATTATAGAAATATTAAAACAAAAATAACGCTATTTACTTTTGTAATTTTTAAATTGCTTCATAAACTGCAAAAATTTCCTTCAATTTTGTATCAAAATATGGCATTCCGAAAAGCAAAGCTTATAAGACTTCAATTTAACTTTTAGATTAAAGGATTCCTAATGGGAGGCATGTAAAATACTGGGAAGAGAAGCTTGCAAATGGGTGGGTGGTTTTCGGCGCTAAGGTACAAAAATGGTATACTAGAGTGTCTACTACCTACCTATGAAGGGAAGTTCTTCCTACAGGAGGGGTTGTACCTTTGCCGTTGATGGTCCTTCAGACCTTAGATTCCCCCAACGCTGTCACGGTGCTCGGTCTTTCAGATTTTTTCTTTGTGCTTCCATGGATGGTTGGAGTAGTATGCTATGATTAAAGTAAAAAATGTAGTCTTAAAATATTTCTTTTATAATGTTATAAAATTGTAAGTTTTGTAAATGCGATTTTATGCACCATATAAAAAAAGTCTTTAAAATTTCTTTAATGACCAAAGATCCATTTTTTTTTTGTTTTATCACTCCCACTATCAAGCAACGTTCTTCGCATTGGACTATACAACTGGCATTGAGGAAAATTCATACATATGCACTAACGACGGCAATGAAGTTAGCTACTCTTTATGTTAAACTGGAAATCAAAATGATTTAATTTTTCACATTGTATTTCATCACCTATTTAAAAATGAGGGCTGAATTTCATCTGTTTCGAATGGAAAAAATAATTATAATTTAATTTAGAATATACTGCCAAGATGGAAATCCAATTATATCGAAATTTCACCATGAAACTGTAATATCTGAAAATTTAATTAAATCTTTCATATCCCAAGCTAAAATCTTTGAATACATCAATTATCAATTCGAAATTTATTTCAGCAATGGTCATCAATCTAATTATATTACTAGTGATATTATCTTATATTTTAACTGATAAAATTCATAAATAACAGAAGGAGTTACAAAAGTAAAACGGCTTATGGCATGCGCGTGCTGATAAGTAATCCAAACATTTACTTCGAATATTATCATAAATTAAGTTTTAGAATATAAATCGATGAACGAATTCGTGAGGTGTGTCTAGGGTTAGGACCGGTGATAACTTGATCGTGCTATCGGTAGGTTGTTTACTGGATGGAGCTTCGTTTAAAAGCAAAAAGATTTCAGTCATTTCAAATCGCCGAATAGCCAATGAATTTCATACATATTTTGTATTTATAGAATTCCTTTCGGAAATGTCAGTGGAAATTCTTGTGCGGAATATTGTGTGGATGTAGAGTAATTTTATTTTCTTTACAATATTCATCAGAATAACATATTTTTGTACAGCTAGACTTGTTTCGTTTTTTCAAAGTTGGAATTTTATAATGGAATTTTCACTGTTGCAAGTTCTTTCAGAATGCAGCAATAGTTTAGCATGCAGTTTTGGAATTCCGTCTAATTTTTTGCTATCAATGGATTTTTTTTTTAAATTTGAAACTCGGTTATTAGCTACCAAGTTAATTTAAATTAGGTTTAGACTCTATTAAAGAGGATACATTTGCCGTTTCGACATTTAGAAATTGAGAAACATTGATTCCAAGAATTCATATAATTTATGAAATGTGTTCAAGACTAAAATGCAGAATATGCAGGGTAATCTGTAAAGTTCTTTTAAGCCTTTTAAGTTCAAAACGGCATCTCGTAAGGTCAATGATGTAAAGCTTACTTGTAGTTAAGTGATTATGCTTAATTTATTGATATGTTACAGCGACCCTAGTGGAGAGATAAGGAAGTTGCAAAAGTATCTCAAAATATAAAGCCCAGTTACAAAAATGTGCACTATACTATAATAAACAAACAGGAAAATTTTCTAAGAGTTTTCTGAAAAAATGGTGAAAATATTTGCAATTAAAATTAGGAGCATTCTGTGACGTGAAAAAGATACGTTCTAAAATTCAAAAATGTATTTCCTGTATTTTTAGAATTAAACATGACGAAGTCAAAGTTAAGCAACGACGAAAGAAAATAAAAATGACCACATAAAAATCCAATGCTGTTTGGGTTTGGTGAATCAGAGGATCCGGACTTACACCCTTCGCTCAGTTATCAAAATACCTGATTAAAACCTCGCTTCTATACAGCCACGGGAGTAGATGCACAGTTTAAACATTTTATCCAGGTAAACTCTGAGCAGACGGGGAAGCGTCGAAAGCAAATTCCTGTTATTGAGAGTGGTATGTAGGAAAGGGCACAGCTTAGCTGAAAAAAAAAAGAAGGGTGTATTGCTGAGCAAAAACATTTCGAATGTGTTAAAGGAGACCACCATCGGCGATAATACACATTTATACTCGATCAGGTAGATCGGCATACACGTTGCTATCATCTGTAGTATGACAGTTGCACAGTTATTAGTTTTAAGCTTTGTTTAATTTCTGCGCTGCTGAAATTTCACTTAGTCACTCGCCTACCTCGGAAAAAGCATGTGATAATACCGGATAATACATTTTTCAATTTTAGGGTTGACCCTTTTTCAAATCACGGACATTTCCTAATTTTAATTGCACATATTTGTGCCAATTTTAAAGGTAACGTTATGAAACTTTTTCCAATGATTTTGTTATAGTATAAGTATAGTATAAGTTACATTTTTATAACAAACCTTTTTAGACATATATATTTTGACATATATATAAGACATGAATATTTTTATAATCTTTATATTTTGAGTTATTTTCTGCCACTTTCTTATTTCGCCACGAAGGGCATTGTAACCTGTCTTAATAAATTCAGTATAGTTTCTTTACAATAGGTTCCCGTTATTACCCTGACTATAAGAATCGCCATTTTGAATTTAAAGACACTCTACTGTTCAATCTGAATAAAGAGAAATATTAGAAACTGCTTTTATTTATGCTGTAAAGTAGAACATTTGAATGTCAAAATCAAATCGCAAAACCTTGAGGCTTTGTTAAAGGAATGAAACACCAACAGATATCATAATATTGAAAAAGTTTTAAAGTATATTGTAAATGTAATTAAAATTTCAGTTTAATTAGATCATTTCTAACAGTTTTCACGTTTCCACAATTTGTTTTTCGATTTCAGCGTTTTTCATACAAAAAAGAAGACTATGAAATAAGGTAAGAAAAGTATATATTAAAAGTCGTTTATATTTTAACCTTCATTATTGAATTAATTTAATTTTTCATGATTATGTGGGCGCGCCAGCGACGGATGAAGGAAAAAAGTGTGTACATCGTATTTAGGGCTTAATTAATACGTTTATTAAATAATGTTTCTATAAAAGTGCCTGAAGGTATAAGAGCACGATCGCAGTACGTGTTGAATATACATTGTTTAGTGCAAGGAAGAAAACAATTCAGTATATAACTTGGGGTCTATTGCGAAATTTCACTACTCAAGGGAAACTGTCTATTTCTCATAGTAGCTCTATAACTTCAATATGTTCTCTGCATTCTTGCATAATTTATTACTTTCGCCTATACGAAGTATAGAGAGAGAGTGCTGAAATCATAAAAAACTCAAATTCGAGTTTTTGTCGAATTTTCACGTTTTAGTTTCCCTGAATTCGAAAAAAAAACCATGTTTGCTATTATGTCTGTCTGTCTCACAAAAATAACTCAAAACCTCTTTGACTAGTGAAATCTTAACTCTTAATTAGTGAAATCCTATCTATAATCTTACATGAAATTTATAGATCTCTATCAAATTTTGAGCAAAATACATTAAGAGGAAGTCTGTATGTCTGGCTGTTCGAATATAAGCAAAAAGAATAACAACAAAGTGAAGAGAGCCAAGTGGATAAATTTCGGTGCGGAGATGTAGCGTCTTCAGTATAGACACAAAACACATTTCAAGAGTATCTATACTGTAGACGGGAGCTAAACATGGGGTGGCCATCTACCGGCTCACGCGATAACTCAATAACGCAATGACTTATGTATGAAATTTGATATTTGATTTTGTAACTTTAACTGTTGATCTGCGTCGAATTTTGGTTTCAGTCGTTTCACAATGCAAAACATAAATTCGCTTTTCGATACTATTAAAAGCATTCTAGGAATAATCACGAAAAAAAAAACCCTCACCAAGAATCTCACGACAGATTCAGTAAAAATACCAAATGTATGCCAAAAGTTAATATTGTCCGACTATTGAACCCTTCCAGGCCTTGTCCAAAGTCTGCCGTTTTTTCAGGAATCACAAGTTTAATAAAGAACAAGAGAGGCTGTTGATTGAAGGTGACTCCTCCCGATGGTTGCGACTTTTATTTTTTGCATATGATAAATTTCTTTCTGAATGAAACCGTCTATTTCACTCTTCCTCATTTATTCAAGCAAAAAATATCACTTATCGCCTTTCCAACAATTTGAAACATTTCTCAGATATAGTCAGAATTCCGTGTGATTTTCTTTCAACGCAACATCTGCTCTTTCATGAGCTGCAAAATTATTTTGAAAAGAAAAAGAGTTTGAAGTTAAGAGCAATTATTTGAAAATGAAGGATCCTTTCTAAATAGGTTTCATTTGAGAGCTCTTTTATATATCCCGACTACATTTCAACATTCAAAGAATTCATCACTACTGTGATGTAGTTGCGTATTTCCTTTCTTCTTTTTCTGTTCATAATTAACTTTTCTTCTCTTAAGAACATAAATTATTCATTTTCTCATGCAACTCAGACAGACGATGCTGAGAGATTTGCTTAAAAAAATACAACCCAACAAAACTGAGTCATTTTTACTCATTAGTATTTAAACAAGCACTCTATTTAAAACACTAAAGTGCTTTAATTTCAGAAATGTGTCCATTTATTAGATTCTGGCTGCTTTATACGCTTAGAAGTTAATAAAATGAGCTCAAACCCAAATTCTTTCACTAAGATACATTAATTATAATCAACAAACAGCATTTTCCTTCGCTTATTGAATTAGTTACTCAGTGAACAAATTAACACTTTTTGGAGGACACGGAAAACAATCTAATGAAAATGTTTGACTATTAAGCAGCTACGCATTTTAATGTGTACTTATTGGAAGGTTAATTTATCTATTAGTGGCAGAGTTGGTGCTTTCTATATCATTATTTTTTTCTGCTTCCTCAAAAACTCATTTCATTTTACACTTTGGATCAGCTGAAGTTCAGGATAATCAAAATGGAATTAAGTCATTAAAGTAATGACAAAGAAGAAAAATTCTCATTACCTTATTAACTCAATTTAATTAAAAAAAGACGTCTCAATGTGAAGTACGTAGACTAGGATTTAAGCGAGATTAAATTTTTACTTTTAATGCTTTAAAATATTAAAGCGTTAAATGCTTTGTAATCATTTTTTTGGCAAAATAGTTCGTTAGAAAAGAGAATTAATGAAGCTGAAAATGTGATTTCATTTTAATTGCAGTACAATCAACTGCTGTGTTATTTTTTCGTTTCGGATTTAAAATGAAGGTGAGTAACATTTTTAGTTTTTTTAGTAGTTTCTAAAAGAAATAACAGTAGATGACACTATTAAATAAAATGTAAATAGGTTTTAAGATAGTAAGACGACCCTGGCTTCTGAATCAAAAGTTGGCGAGTTCGATTATTCACTGATTTCCCTATTGCAAAATCACATACTGGCGTCTGAAGCGATCTTATATTGATATGAGAATCAGTTATCAAATTATTATATTGATATGAG
>JAPMOR010091740.1:40987-64351 GCA_026543865.1 Argiope aurantia | reverse complement strand
ATTATATTGATATGAGAATCAGTTATCAAATTATTATATTGATATGAAAATTTTAGAGTGAAATGTTAGCTCAAGTACTATCCTCTTACTTCAGCAAGATTTTTTCCGGGTTCATTTTTAAGAGGATTAGCTGCCCTGTTCAGGTCATCTCCCACGTAGAAAGGAACAAGGATTAATTTAAACCTTTGCATTAGTATGCCCATTCTCAGCAATCATTGTGCAAAATTCACCGTTCTTTTTCGATAAATATCATTATCAAATACTTATTATAGCACGAACTATCATATTAATTTTTAGGAATTATAAGAAACCTGAAATTATTTCTGAGATTTATAAGTTCTAAAAGGAAACCTTATATTCGCATATATTTTAATAATGGGTATTTTTCGGTTAATCGGGCTCAAGCGATAGGTCGCCAAATGATTTAGACTCTTAGGCCAAATGAACGCCGCCAAGATCTACTCCAATTTGCATACAAACCTGATGGTACAACTGTTTCTGGCGAAGCTCTTTTGGGGGCCCGGTCTAAATTATTTGGCGACTTTGCTTGTTCCTGGCTAACAGAAAAGCAAAGTGCAGATATTTGTGAGTTATATTATTTATTGTAGCTAACGTATTTCAAAGTATGGTAGCAATATAAACAAATAGGCCTTTGGGGGGCACCACAGAACAAAATATTGGAATTAAAATCACCAGATTTGGCATAGACATACTAAGGAAGGTGTGGATATACACTAAGGAATAATTTATGCGAAATTCTAATTACAATTTGAATTAATTAAAATTAACCGAAACGATGATGTTTTCTTTTTATATCTAAAAATATTATTCCACAAAATAAGTTTTACACAGCCTTAAAATTCAAAAAATTACGATTCTGAAAATACTAATTCGTTGAGAAAATATAGTTTTCATGCAATTATTTATTTGAATTGTAAATACTAAACCGAAGTAAAATATATTCATATATATTTTGATTTATTTGCTCTTTATTAAAATAATATCAGTTTCATATTCTCTTCTAATTAGTAACAATTTTAGTTAACAACTCATAGTGTATGGCGATCAAGTAATTTTATCACAAACATTAAGTTTATCCTGCTGGTGCATTCAAGTTTTCTACTACGGTAAAGTGTGTTACCCAAAGGTCATACGATCTTGATATATACAGGTAGATTCATATTGCAGTTAATAATTAACGAAGTAAGGCCTCAGTTTTTGATTTCAGAAATGAATATCAAAATATTTTTTGGAATGAGATTTCTCGTTAAGAAAAGTGGTTTCTTTCATTTTCATAGCGAATATATATATATATATATATATATATATATATATATACTGTGATCACTTTCGATCGCATATGATGTAACCTATTCTTGCCTTTCCTTATTTATAATGAGCATATTCAAATTCGGCATCTTGATCAAATGTAAATGCTTACTAGTACGACAAAGAAATAAATCCAGAATTCAATATAAAACAGTTTGTAATAAAATTGCTTGTATATCACTTTAAAAATGATTAAAATTTGATCATTATGAAAATAGAAGCTCTGTTTTGATTGCATCTTGTTAGTTTGATTGATTTTTGTTTATTGAACCATCTAGTTTATGAATTAAAATTCAGAGATGTGATGAATCTTTGTTCGCTTTTCCACCTATAGTTAAAAATCCAACAGTGAACTGATGACTATAATTAACTTCAACAGTGACGAAAAATGTCTTCGATGATGATTGTCTTTAGATGCAGAATACAAATTAAATTATGGGTGTCTGATGTTAGTAAATGCGTCTGCCTTTTCAAGTAAACTCAAATAATTCTTGTATAATTAAACTACCGAGAATCTGGGCACCGATATTTAGCTAATGTTGAAAGTTTTTCGTATAATCCGAATATACTATACTCTTTAAAAAGCATAATTAAGAGCAATAAACTCAGTTTACATCTTGCTAAATGTGCCGTAGTTGATTTACCGAACAACAAAAACTTATTTATTTCAATTCATGTAGCACTGAATGACTTACAAATGCAGAGCACTAATTTATTATCTAGGCTAATTTATCTTTAATTAGCTTAGTCTAGAAAAGCTTTGAAAGTAATAATACAGAACCAGACAGTATTAAAAGTCATTCTATTTTTCGAAGCATATCGAAAACAATTAAGTGGTTATTAAAAAGTGAATATGCGCAATCCAGTCTTCAACAATGGATCAACGCCCTTATTTTCAAGTTTTAATACGAATGTGAAAGTACAGTAAATTTAATATTATTTTAGTAATAAAATTTTCAATAATGTATAATTGGGAAAAAGAGAAAGAAAGCCAAAAGAACATTCACATATTCTTATATAATTAAGTTCTAATTATTCAACAAATGTATAAATATTTTTTCCTTAATGGTTATTACTAATATAACAAATATAGAACTATCCGATCACTTTTTTAACGATTTCTTAAAGTAAAGTTTATTCATTTCTTTAAAGTAACATTCTTACCAATATGTTTTTAAATTTAATTCTATTGTAATGAAAAGTAACATTATATTTTGTTTGAAAAGTTCTCGTATAAACCATTATCTTCTACTAAAATAACATTATATATTAATAATGTAAACAGAGAATTTATTGCAATTAAATATTTACCTTTATTAGATTGCCGATTCGTCTCGCAGTCATTGAAGCCTCTGATCTTTTATTACCGATCAGATAAATGTTGTGACAACCGAATCGACACTTTCTAGACTTTCGTTTCATGGAAAAAAAAGCGTTTTAAGTATTTACATGTAATGAATTCGGCGAAATCGAATGGTCTTCCAGTTTTCATACATCAGTCGTACTATTATAAAACTTGAACTCAATCGTGTTAAGTATTTCACATAGCCAAAATTAAATAAGCATTGAAATTTATTATGAATGTAATTCAAAATATAGCTAATTGTTTATATTAGAATCTATTCCTTTTCGCTTTATTAATATTTTATATAATTGCTATACATTTATAAAATGTGGAGGTAGGGAATTGATACTCATAATTTGAAAAGGTTTTTCTAAAATTTTATATATTGTCATTAAATTCAATTTATAATTTTATTAATGTTTCAAGTTTTTTTCTTTAAGTACTGTAAAATTTAGTGTTAGTTATGAGTTAATAATATATATATATATATATATATATATATATATATATATATATATTAACATTTTAAAGCTTTAAGATTCAAATATTTTCTATGAATTACATGTAAATATTGTTATAAACTCAATATGGAGCAGACCGTTGGATATAAAGGTACCAAATTTGACATGCAGTTCATCGTGCATATTAGGTTTGTAAGAAAAATTTTAATTAATTTAAAATGAATCAAAAATGTTTCGATGTTCCACAAAAATTTTGGGTTATATATACATATATATTTGATGAATCTATTTTTACTATTTTAAAATTAAAAAAATAATCAAGTTTATTGCTAAGGAATTAATGATTAATCTTAATCAATTAAAAAAACATTATTAAAAATTTCTTGCATTATGCGTTGAATATTATTCGCTAATGAAATTCTTAGTAGTCTGCTTAACTGAATAGTCTGCTTCTACTAACTCAGTAGTCTGCTTCTACCATAGAATATAAACATGATTAAAAAAATAATTGGTTTTGAAATTTACATTTCTAAAAGATTGAATTTTTTAAATTACGAATTTCTTTACGAAATTTATGAAAATTCTTTAAAAAATTTACGAAAATTCTTTTTCAAATCCAATGGTAAAATCTTGCATATTATATTTTATTAAAATAATTTTATATTTTTCTGATTTATATAGGATAGCCAAATAACATGACACATCCACAGATTAAATAAATAAACTCTTTTAACATGACACCTTGATATAATTTTCGGAATTTATGGATGGAATTTTATTTAAATATTATTAAATTACGAAAAATTATTAAAAACCCTCTTGATAAGGTAATTGAAGCTCTTAAACTTGATAGTATTTTTAGGCTGACAACGTTTTTATGAACTTCATACATCCACCTCCAACATTATTGTTACAATTCATAGAATATATTGGCTGAAGAAATCAAGCGAGATGGAGCCGAGAAAAAGGAATCATGGTTTGAAGTATCATACTGCTACAACCTTTCAGATTAGAAATTTGAATTTCTTTCCCTTTTTTTTCATATATGCTTTTGATTGAATAATGTTTATAAGTTCTTTCAAATCAGTAAAGTTCTAGTATTTTTTCAATGCTTTTATAAGTCATGACAAAAAATTGCTGAAATCTGTCTTTAAATGAGTTTTTAATTAGTGCACTGAAAATTAGATTTTTAATGTTTAAAAATATTTTAAATATAACAATATTCATTATTTTAAATAATGACACGAATCTATAGCATTGCTTCTCTGTAATGCTATTTTTTATTTTAGAAAAGAAAAATGTCCTGTACATTTCTAACAAATGCTCATTGGATGCTTCGATTATCCTTTATCCATTCCCAATCTTGGAAAACTATTAATGACTTCATTTGCAAAAATGGAGGTTCTGAAAATTTTGTCCCTATATTTATTAGGGACCGATATCTAGAGATTCTTCTAGAAAATGTCATGTGAAATCCATGCTGTGTCTTAAAACCTATAAAAATTCCAAAGGCTAAAGCTGTTAAATTCTTTATTCGGAGTGCAAACTATATTGTGAATTGGCAATCCCGAGCGCTGTTTTGCTGTTTATTGTTGTATAATTATCTATTTGCTGTCTTTTTGTTATTTTCTACAAGTGATGTACTTTTATTACATAACGGCTGAAATTCTGCTACTTGGGATTCTGGTCCATTTGTGGAATAAAGCGATATTTGTCACTAAGCAATAGGATTCCTTTCATCATACATCTACCGGAGATTTTACATGACAATATTTTGGAATACAAAAATCTTTTTTTGATATTCCTTACTTTATGGCATCATTGCCAAAGAGAAAGCAATTCAATTTAAATTAATTATTTAACTAATTATTAAACTTTTGAAAATTCAAAACATTTTTCTGTCATCCAGTATGCACAAAATTTCTATTTTAGTACATCAAGGAAAAAAAAAGAAATTTTGTTGAGAGGTTCTATCTTTAAAAACCTAAGTAAAGGTTATTAAATGTGTATAAAAACCCATTTACATTAAGAGAAGAATAAAATATACATCGATATAAATTCTCTTTAATTTTGCATGCATAGGGTTTTAAAAATGAAATACTGAAATGAGAGATTAATATAAATATTTATAAGTTTGTATATGAAGGCACTTAAAGATACAATTATTATACCGTGTAATTCTTATAACATCAGACTGGGGGCTGCGTCTCTCAAATAATAATACAGCAGAAGAAATATCGGCATACACTTTGAGACAAGGATTTTATTTGATGCAAAAGGCGCATTCTTGGAGGCGTAAGTGGCCAGAAAAATCATGAAAATCCATTTCGGGATATTTATTTAAAGAGTGGTTTTATGGAACTATCGTAAGCATAAGCCACATGCCTCTTTGTAAAAATAGAGGAAATGCATTGATTTGAGACGTCTTCAAAGATGGTACACTACTCAAAAATCAGCAAAAATTGTAGCTGAAACATGAAAAAAATTTTGTACAGAGTAATAAATTCTATCATAAAACAAAACCTTCGAGCTACATGGGAATGAAGAAATTCAGTAAAAATAAGGAATCTGTGATTAAGTCACAGATAGAAATTAATGTCTACTTTTAAGAGTCTAAACTGAATTTTACTTTCTCACGTACGAAGTATAAAAAGTAAAAAACATTGTAGTCGTTAACATTTTTTTTAATTCGAGAGTTTGATGAGTCTCCTTGTACCAGACCTCCCTGATTGCGAGAAGCACATTAAGCCATCTAGTCCTTGAACATGATAGCTCAAAAATTATTTGATTTGAATGGATGAAATTTGAATTTCACACTTCATTCGTGTCGAATTTTGATTGAGATTCATTTAATCGAAGGTGTCTGTCTGAATTTAGGTAAATATTTTTTGGCACACCGTTTTAAAGTCTAAATTGTCAGACAAGACAAATTTCCGCAGAAACGTGAATTTGAGTGTTTCTGGAATTTAATTCATCACTCTTGAGATCGATTCATTTTCTTTTATGTAATAATTCTTCATTATTTTTAATGTCTCAAATGCTGTCTGGATAAGTGTATTCATTTCATTGTCCAATTAATAGTAATTAATTTACTTCTTTTTATCATCTAACCTACACATTTTGTATCATGTTTGAAATTGTAGATCGACATAAAATTGAAAACCGCATCCTTCAAAATGCTGGCTGAGTGTCGGTTTAAACATTTGCATGTTTCTGGAGGTGTTAACTCAAAAACTAAATGAATGAAGTTGGTATATTGTATGAGTACTACAATTTATTTTATATGTCAACCCAGGAACAAAAATATGTTCGAATTGCTTATAAATTTTTTTATTATATTACAAAGCATTCTGCGCACTGCGAAAACAAAAATTTCAGGATTTATATCGTTTCTCAAGAGGTATAATTTTTTATAAGGGAAGAAAGGGATATCGTTTCCTGATGGGATATGAGACAACTGCAGGTGCTTTTCATATTGAAGGTATATAAATAAAATTGTATTTCTTTAAATTTTACTCTTAATATTATGAAGCATGTCAGAGGTTTTACTGAATATTTCGTGATAATTATTTAACAATTATTTTTAGATACTATGATTTGAAATGCACAAAAATTATTTTATTTACAGTAATGCCATTGTCTTGAATGATAAGACAATATATATTTTAAATCATTTCATTTATTTGCCTCCGATTTATTTCGCATTTTAAAATTCAAAAAATTACTTCATTAATGATACCACTATAATTGTATTGATTTTTTCCTCCAATTTTGGAAATTCATTAATATACTTTTTCTACATAATTTTTTTTCTACACATTTTTTATTGTTGAAATGAAATTCAATCCACTTTAATTCTTTCATAAAATGTTTTATAAAACGCCTTTTTCTATTATTAAAAATTGAGGAATGGAAAGTATGCTAATAATTTTGTTGTTTGAATTTTTTTTAAATATTTTTTTTATTTCATGATTTTGTTTAAACAAGTGATTTTTTTAATCTTTAAATAAAGATCTTCATTTGCGACATTATTAAAAATTCATTCGGCATATGGAATGATTACAATTGCAATGCTTTTATTTTTTATCAGTATGTTTCAATCTATCGTACATACTTATGAATGTTCATTCATAAAATGCGTAAAACGCGCAACAACTTAGTTCTGGAATTACAGTTTTTCTTGAGCATTTAAAGAGTAAAGTTACAACACTGATCTAAGATAACGTGCGACTACATGCTAATTGCAGTGGTCAGTGATATTTCTCATGCGATAGTGATATATCACATCATTATGAAGGCTATTAAAACAACAGAGAGAAAAACTGAAATAAGAGAAGAATAAAAATAATGCTGCTTGAAATTCTATAAAAATCCAAAGTTTAAAACTTCTTTATTGAAGAAACCCCGATTTTCAAAACATATATGAGAAATATAATTAAAATCAGACATACGAAACAAATGGGTTAATTATATATAAAAAATAACTAATATCGTGTAGGATTCAAACTATGAAGTGAACGAAAAGGTCATATAAAATATATAAACATTAACATAATATACTTATTAATACATTAATATTGTTACGAAACTTGGGATTCCTTCTGATTTATTGATCGATGAAGAAGCAGCCTTTTAGTAATGAAAACGACATTTATTAACACGAAGACAAGAATATGCAGACAATAAATGCACATCCGAGACGAACGCAGTCAACACACAGCAGCATACTACAACAAACAGTAGTCCACAGGTAATAAACCGTAGTAATAACAACCGCAGCACACAAAGTGGCCAGGCAGCAGAAGAAATATTTCTTCTGCTGCAGAAAAAATATTCTCCACTATGCTTTAGCTGTAACCAACTGCCAACACACTACTACACGACTTGGATACTCCTCACACGACTCGATGCTGCTCTACAATAAACACCCGGACTCGGCTCACAACTCAATTCAGCAATCGCTTGAGCTTCACATGACACTTGCTTTTCGCTGTACTGATCCAACTATTCGCCGTTGACTGCCACAATTCTGTACACGACTCTCTTCGACTTGAGACTAACGGTCTTTTATAGTTCCCGGAGCCGGGCGCAGAAAGTTCTGGAAAAATTGGGCACACCTTTGTTCCTATTGGCTTTATCACCAAAATTCTTAAAGATTCCAGTATTATCTATTTTCTCACCAAAGTCGCCATATTGGTAGCCAAGTCGCCTACTGGTCGCCAAATTTGTCGCCAAGCCCTGGGATCACTGATTCGGCAATCGATCAGCATCCAACATAGCTGATCGTAAAACGGTCTTTCCAGTGATTGAACTAACCGTTAACATTACAGATTTGTAACGATATTTATGAATTTTTATGACTTATCTTTAATTTTCTTGAAAGAGAAGTATTCGGAAAAAATAAACAGTATCTCAATATAAACATATTCATTTGATTATTTCAAATATTTCGTAATCGTTAAGTTTTTTCTGAATCTAAGTGAAACAGTTTTCATTTCCAAAAGGAAAAAGAACAGAAATAAAATTCTTCAATAACCACACACACGGTTTCACGAAATCCTCCTGGGGTCAATTAAGGAGAGGGCGATAAGCGATCAGGCTTGCACTTTTAATACCATCTGTGTTCATTCTGTTTGGAATCTCCCAGTTTACGCGTGAGAATTTCACATGCTCTAAAATGACACTGCAGGGAGCAATTGTATCGCCCGCTATGTACTCAGTATGCGTAAGATTCTTTTATAAAAGATAATTCTAATGCAGTTTTACTGTTCTGAGAGCTCAGTTTAAGACAAATAAATATATTTAATCTTCTTTAATTTGTGAAAGTTACGATTCTTTTTAGTATCGATCTTACAGATAGAAAATGATTTATTCAATTCATAGAGCAAAAAAAAAAAGTTTCATTTTTAAAAATATTCTCTCGCATACGATGTTTATAAAGAAAAAATATATAACTCCAAAAAAATGCACATATTGTCGCATTTTGATTACTCTCCCAGTTTTAGAGTTGCTCAAATACAAAAGACTTATTTTTGAAATAACCTTTTCTGAACCAAATAAAAATTAATAGATATTTTCTAATAACTTAAAATGTTTTTAATCGAAATTCATCAATAAAAGAGTAAACATACTTTTCAAAATATTTAATTAATTAAATGATATCCAAATTGGTACTTCAGGACTACATGCTAATTAAGTTGTCATAGGTTTGCAATTTAAAATCATTTCCTATTTTGTACACATAAATATATGTTCCATCTTATGTATTTCATCCGAGATTTCTCTTATTTGAATTATGACATTTCCTCTGAAAACTAATCTCATGCCCGGCCAGTAGTTATGTATAAATTTTTAAATAATCTTTCTAAAGATGAGTGCTTCTGGTCTGGGAGTTAGAAAATATTATGTTTTTAATTTAACATTTCAAAAGTACGTAACTGGTTTCCGAGGATCTTCAGATTCTATGACTGTCTAACAGTACGTCAAAAGTGGAAAGAAAGAAATAACATTATTTACATGCTACATTTAATCTGGCATCTGTCAAACATATTTCGAATTATGAGAGAAATTAATTCATGGGAAGTTTTTTTGTCTAATCTGGGGGACAAAGTCACTTAAAAGTCAAAGATCTATTAGATAAATGTTAACATATCTGCTGTAGAAAGAAAGCGTCAAATTTTGAACCTAATCCGTCAAAAATAAATATCTGTAGTATATATGGGAGCTGCTAACAGTTCGCATATTCTGTACGACGCTGTGTTGCGTCATTGATCACATGGTGGTTTTGGGCGTAAATTGGCAGTCGAGAGATCGATGGTAAGACGAGCCGCTCACATTCATTTACTTTTTTATGTTAGTTGAGCAATGTTTTACCCCTGTATTATGTCGTTTCATAATAAATATATGCCAAATATTAAGGTTCGTCTTAGCCTTAGCCATATATATTACTAGTTTAGTATTGCATTAGTTTAATTTATACGTTAACACGGCAGTTAAAAGAAAACAACGATTAAAATGAATGACATATTTGATGTATAATGAGACTAAGACTATATATCAAATATTGGATGCCAAATTTGGATACCCCTTGAAGCATAGGGCCTTTATTTGAGTCCCCCGAGCCTTTTATATTTTCTCAGTCGTGTGTGTCGCTAAAATTTGCCATAGTGGCTTCAAATGAAGCCGTCTGTAAGTCATACGCAAATATTCCTGGAAATTCAATAAATTGCCATTTTTATTTTCTTATTGTGTATTTGATTGAATTTTATCAGTTTCTATTTGAAATTCAGTAGTTTTATTTTCTGCGACTCAAAGAGTTAACTGTAAGCATTGATTCAGTGCAAATCAACCCTTCAAAGCTATACGAGAATAAACAAAGATGGAATTCTATCATTTTTCAACTTATAAAGTTGGAGTTCACATAAATGTAAACATCTATCATAACTTTTCACCTTTTGAAGCATTAAGCATTTATAACTAATAAATTTGAACTGCTTCATAAATATTTCAAATGCTTAAGCATTCTCATAATTGAACGTTGCAAACTATCTTAAATGCAGCGCAACCTTTCAGTAAACCATAAACGCACACTTCGCTCATAATTATCTACTTAGCAGCTGCACTATGATAAGAAGACAATGAGGAAAAATATGAAGAGGTTATCTCAGTCCAGAAATCCCAGAGCTTCTTCAGCAGCCGTGACTGTCTTGAACAGAACTTTTCGATTCCTCCCCTGAATTCTCTACGGGGCCGGCTGACGTCGGAAGACCAACCAGTCGAATTTGATAATGTCGCCTGAAGGCCTCTCGGAGCTGATCGGTCGTTAGTTAGATCGATAGCTTGAAAGGATGTCAGGTTGATTGGATCTTAATGTGTGAGCAGTTTTTCAACGTTTGAGCATAAAAATGTTCATTCCATCTATACTTATAATAAAGCTCAATATGTGTGTATGTGTGTTGGCGCTCTACAGGCCAGACCATTGAACCTACAGCTACCAAATTTGGCACGTGTATGCCTTGGAGGCCGGGAATGTGCACCTGGGGGTTATTTTTTCCAACTTTTAATTAGACTTTTATTTATTTAAAAATTAAGCGAAATTTTGGCGTGTTTCTGCTATAACGTCCAAAATATTACCGCACAAAAAAGATTTTTACATGAAGTTAAAGATCAAAAATTTATCTTTTAAATTATACTAATGTTTTAACTTTAAAATTAAATTTCTATTTTTTATGAATTTTTAAATAAATTTTTAACTATGTTTTTCAATAATTTTTTTTCTTACAAAATAAAAATAAAATTTAAGCTGCACGACCACGTTTCGCATTCATGGGAAAAAATTAACTTTTTTCAAAGTGTTGCCATCACATTGATTAAAGCTCCAATTAAAAATAAATTAAATCTTTTTGGAAATGAAATCTGCAAAAATATAATTTTCGGCACGTGTCTGTAGGAAATAAATTAAATATGAAATATTATTTTTTATAAAAAATAAATTCAAGAAAAATTATTTTATGATCTTTTACACTCTCTATATTATTAATCCAATAAATCAGTTTTATTTTAAGGCAAGTTTTGTTTAATACGAACAGGATATTCATTCAAATCTGGGCCAAACAACTAATTTGTAAACCTTTGTAACCTTTAGTAAGACAAATTTGTAACCTTTAGTAAGACATAGATCTGTCTAAATGGAAAATGATTATATTTTATGTAACTTGATTCTATAAATGCTCTAATAAATAACGAATTTTTGATTTTACATAAGGCTTCTGCTGTGGAAATCACGATTAACAAAATGTTCTTGAAACACTAATATTTTGAATAAAAAGAGTTAATTTCCAATCAACTAAATCAATCACTTAAACTGACTGATTTATGAAAATTTGAATATCACTATTCAATAAAAAAAGGATAATTTTAGATTTTCCATCGATCGTTTCAAAGAAAATACGCCAATCAGCGCGCAGGTTTCTCAAGATTAATTGGCCTAAGATTATGAAAATGTTGAGTTTTTCTAAATTTTTAACATTCAAAACTTCATAAATAAGTCTTAGTTGATCGTGGATTATAGAAACATTCATTCATTTATTTAAAATTTGATGTGTCCAGAATATTTCTCAGAATATGAGAAATTTACTTCATAATTTTTGTAACATATTTATAGGCCGGAACAAAATATTATTATTGATATCATTTCAATCCTCTTGAAAGCAAAACTAAAAACTGAATTTTATGCTGAATCTGAGAAATTTTTGTTGAATTATTCTTTGAGATATTACATAAATTATAAAAAATATTTTGTAGTTCACATAAGACATATACCGAGCGATTCTGTTTGCAATACTCATATTCAATAATAATTAAATAAATAAATAACAATAAAGATGATAAATAAAATAAAGCGCTTGGTTTTATTAAAAATATCTTTACATTAATTGCAATTTCATCATTTCCACTTTAAATTAATGTTGAAGCTTTACCGGAAATGACAACAAATTAGCAAAATATATATAGTAAATTGAACGAAACGATCTAAACAACAGTATAAGTTTGGTATGACTATCAAAATTTGAAGATTAAAAATGTTTTGTTTGAGAATCTATTAAGAGACCAGTTACATAAAATATTTAATTGAAAATTGTAGCTAGCGGTAATACTGGTGAACCGGCTTTTCGCCAAAGGCGGCTAGTAGTTTATAAGAACGAATATGCTTTTGTAATACATCTTTCCCATAGTCTTAGATAAAAAAATGTTTTAATTATGTCGTAATCAATACAAATTTCACTAAGCCATTGATTTGATAGAGCTCTGTGGGATGCAAGGTCCCTGTTCCCAAACCTGAAAAAAAATGTTCTATTGTAAGCAGTTTTTAAGATGCGTGTCTTTGCTGAAAAGTTGATTTTTTTTAGGAAATATGAATTTGTTTTAATTAATGTTTGAACAGCTTTCTCAAGGAAAACTGAATTTTGGTCTTAGTCTATCTTTTGGGAAGTTACACAGATTTTTATAACTTCCGTTATGTACTTTTTAATGCTGTAGAAAAGAAAAAATACTTTAATTGCTATTTTCTCAAATTCCTACCTTTAATAAAATTTTCTGGTGAAAACCTTTATAAATTAAAATCGAATGCATATTTTTTCTTCAAATTTGGTATAATAATTTCTCAATATGTTCTGCTGCTTCTTAATTAGAAAATAAGTAATCTATATATTTAGATATATTCTAGAGTTTTTTTAATGCTTCAGAGTGCAAAGGAAATTGGGAATTTTGTGTTATTTATCAGCGAATCGAATGTTTAAAGAGTGGACAGGTTTACAGTTTATTTTTTAGTTCAGGAACTAAATTGTAAGCAAATCATTCGATAAAATTCTAAACTAAAACTCATTTACTTCATACCTCTTTCCAACACCCACTCCCTTGTTTTTCCCAATTAAAAGAAAAAAATATCTTGCCATTTGATTTGTATATTTTGTTCTTATATCACTGTTTTATGCACAGATTCAAATGTATTACTACTTTACTACGGTTTTCTAGAAATTCCTCCTGTACATAATCATGTGTTTTAACCCTCTAAAGGGCCCTTTTTTTTCTAGACATATTATGTTAAAATATTTTGAGGCTTGAAATTAGAATAAGAAAAGGGATTCATTTAGCTTATTAGATAAATTTAATTTGATTAATTAATTAATTTGGTTAATAATAATAAGTACAAGTCAAGACACATCATTTTGTGTGAGAAAAAGAACTGAAGTATCTTAGTTTCTGTTTTACTAAAAAAATTTGTCAGAACTTATGCCAAACTACATAACTTCATACAAAGATTGATAAATTTGGTGGGAAGCATACTTATCACGACCCTAGAAAGGGCTAAGTAACAACTATTATAATTAATTGAATCGACAAAACTTTGCAGATGACTGCCTTCAGGATAATTAGATTCAGTAAATCATGCATAAAGAAATGAAATTGTAAAAAATTGTTTTAAAAAATTACACATTTTTTTAGCATAACCTAAATAATGTAATACAAATTTTACCAGATCTACTGACATGCGAAACAGTTAGCTAACTGTAAATAAACCACCTACAGATTAATTGAACTACATTGATATATAAGCAAATTTGGAAACATAATTAAAATCCTAAAAATTATTTTCTGAAATTTAAACTATTCTTGATTTTAATTGGAAATGTTCGAGTATATGACCCTTTTAAACCATATGTGTTCGAATAACCTTTTTAAATCCTTTAAGTCCGAATACGCACACCTTTAATATCATATGAATCAGAGTACGTGAACTTTTAAGACAAAATAAAAATTCTCGAGATATCGTCCTCCCTTCCTTAGGTAGCTGCCTGCTTTGCCTATTTGACAAGCAAACTCCTGCTAAACGATCATTAAATTTCTATTATGTTTAATTAAATGTCTTATTAATTAAATAATTTCTTATTTCAAGCAGCTCAAAATATTGCTATAGTATAATATACCTCTGAATAAATATTTGAACTCGAATTGCTGGTTTTTGAAAATACAGAACTATTGGAAATCATATTAATCTATTGGACTATTGGAAAATCATATGCGGTGTGAACTTTAGTACCCTGGCCTAGGGGTAGCACGTCTTCCCCGTGATCTGGGCGTCCAGGTTCGAGACCATTGTTCAGGCATGGTTGTTTTTTACCTTGTGTTTTATCTGTGAGGTGTGTGAAAGAGCCCCCCTGTAAAAAGAAGATTGTGTAAGTGAGTGTGATCTTCATATGAGATAGAAGTCAGACTTCTGCCCTCAGGTGCTCAGGGGCCTTTTCCCTCAGAAGCTACTGCTCAAACTCGTATTAAATCGCTGACTTCGTAAGTGGGCTTATCTATGGCGCCATAAGTAACAACAACTTTAGTCCCCTATTTATTCCTATGCTTATGGGTTTTTTTATTCATTAGTTTATTTTGTTTTACATTGTGCAAGTTATCCTTAATTTTTGAACATTTTCTCAACAGGTTTCTAAATAAGTCAATATGATATAATTCTAAAGATTTTAATACTTGAAATTTAAAATGTAAAGATTAGGATAGCTTCTTCTGTTATTTTTTAATTATTATTTGTCTTATTAGAAGATGAAATCTGTAATTTTTAAATGTTTTATTTCATTACAGTGTATTTCATTATTAAATATGCTTCCATTTTTAATAGCTTCATAATTATTGATAATCTAGAAAGTGTCCTACTCAACACTTTCTCAGACTTTTAAATCTCAATTTAAGTTTGACTGCATATTGGTTAACCGAACCTTCTCATCCTTCTAGATTATCAATAATTATGAATAAGTGCCTTCTGATAATGCTTCAAATTAAAGTCTTTTTATTAGATTTATTTAAAAACGATTATATAATGCCTGTAATTATTTATACGGAAATATAAACAAAAATTAAAAAGTTACCTTAAATAAAACCAGTGCAATAATTTAGGAAACGCATTGCTATTTTATTTCTGAAAAAATAATTTTTTGATGACATTTGCTTCAAAACTTCTTCACTAGATTGTGTTCTTGATTTCGTCTTACCGAAACTTACAGAGCAATAAAAAGCATCTCGATAAAAAAAAATGGACTATAATGATGATTCTAATTTGAATAATATTTTTGCTGAAAAGTTTGTACGACTTATGATCGCGATTTACAGTAATTAGTTCATCAAGCGCAAGTTCACTGATTTCTACGCTGTCTTTAAACTGAGAGCGAAAAAAATGACGACTTTTTAGGATGAATGATTTTTTTTTTTCTCATGCTAAGAATGTTTTTGTTTTTTGCAACAGTATGGCTTGAATCTTGATTAACGATGTAAAGAGGGAACCAGAAAGTTAATAAATTTGAAGCTGACTTTGTAAAGGTGTAATTAGAAGGATTAATTTTCTCAGCTTAAATGAAGAGAAGCTATCAGAGAAAAAAAGAAGATTTTTTTATACATCATAGTTTGCAGATGATAATTAGAAAAAGAGTATGAATTGAAAAAATAATTATTCCGAAAAGTTGTTCGGCAAAAATATTCTGTGTATCGATATTATAAGGGGAAAACTCTTCGTTTGTTTTGAAAGAAACTCAGTCAAAGTGAGTTACTGTTCGGTTATTAAGCATTTTCAACATTCTGCTTGATTTTTTTGTTGATAAACGGAACCCATTTTCTGCTGAGGTACGTAAGATATATTATGCCAATTTTATTTTGGAATCCAACGCTGATATTGCTGTTGGAAAAAGCATCTTACTTCACGACTAATAGTAAGATAAAATACATTTACTTGTTAGATAACACGCATTGTAAAGTAAAGTAACCTTCGTAATTTGTGAAACGTCCCTATTATTTGATCCCTGTTTTGTCATTTCAAATATTTTTACAGCTCTAAATAATTTTGCTCTTTAAAAGCTCTAAATAATTTTACTCTTATATATTGAATAACTCTTCGTATCTTCAATTAATTAACTTCAAAAGCTGCATACATTTAAAATCAAAATAAATATTTTCCATTTATAAACATATAATTGTAGAATTTTGTAGAATCTAATTGATTTGAAAATAACTTGTAAAAAAAAGTTTACAAAAAAATTGTGATAATCATTAATGGAAATGGATTGCTAAAAAAATTTAATTTTTCATTCTTTTTCTTAAAAAAAGCTTTATTATCAGAGCTGATTTTTTGTATTGAAATTTATTTATTTGTTTAATATCCATTATACTCCTTGAGGTTCCTATCGAATTAATGTTCAAAGTAAACTTTCAGATAGATTCATATATACCTACACTTTTTACCTTCTTAAAAAAAATTTATGAAATCGAATAAATCCAAGTTTTGGTTCAACAGTGAACGTATCTTGCTGTGATTAATGAATAAAAATAAAACAGATTAATAAATGACTTATACGTGCTTGGATCAAAGAAGCTCGTGGTCAAAGAAGCTCGTGGAATCTAAATCAATATTTTGACTAAAAAAAATACGGAAAACATAAGTTATACGCAAAATTTATCAGTACACTGAAGCTTAAATGTGTAGTATTTAAAGAGTACAGCATTGTTTCGTATTTTTTTGGAATGCCCCCATAATTTGTAACAATCCATTCTGTATGGTAAGATTTAAATATTGTTTTCCTTATCCTGATCGGTGCTTAAGTAGTGATTATGCACAGCAGAAATTCCAATAATGGTTAACATACTTTTAATATGGAACCAAATAAGAGAGAGCGACAAAAAAAAATCCAGATTTATGCGAAAAAATATAGTGAAAAGACTGATTAAGTTTCCGCTCTTAAAATCTTTTTCTTATTTTTTACTGTCTTTTGCATTATTAATGAGTAGCGTTGGAATGACGTCAAGCCCTTTTTTAATTACGAAAGTCGTATAGAACTTTCTTATTCAGTTATGTTTTAGGGAAGGAATATTCTGAATAACAAGAGGGATGAATATAGACGAAGTTGAATACAGATGTGCATGCCTTTTAATAAAACACTGAAAAATTTTAAGAGATTGGCCGTATTATATTTTATATTGCCCTAAGTGAATACACGTTTCAAACATCCGACATTTGCTTCTGAAATAAATGATTATTAAAACTTATCTAAACTACGAATGAAAAAGGGTTAAATATGTCTTCCATCATCGCATTTCAAACACAGCTTAGTTACAAAACTGATTTTTTGCAACATAAATGCATGGAAATACAATTTGCCTAAAACTTTTGCATTTTTAAAAAATAATCTTTGCTAAATTTAGTTTTTTATTGGAAATAAATGGCATATCTTTCATTTATGGATTTATTAAAAATTATTTCACACATTTCGAATTTCTGGTGTATTGCCTTCTTATCTTAAGAGATTTTAAATTTTAGCTCGATGCTATTGATACATTTTAGTTCGGCTCATTCAATTTTGCAGTTTGTATTCAAACCAAATGTTAAAAAATTTCTGACAGTTGAAATTTACAAATTATTATTTTATTGCCATCTTTACAGATTTTTTTTCGCGGCACAAACTCAAAGTTTCAAATATTCCATATTGTGCATGAAATCTGTACGAGATCTCAACCCATCGAAATGTGTGACATGAGAAAGAACTCGTTGCAGAGACCCTCTGCATGCATCTGATTTTTAAAAAAAAAATAACAATCAAAAAAGAAAAATACTCGATTTTAGAAAAAAGGAAACTCGACTCTACCTCTTTTCAATTCCGCCACAGATTATCCATACCGTCCACGGCTCAATCTATTCGTTTTTCAAGGCATTGTTCGTTTTGGAGATTCACGGGCCGACGTGACTCTCCCTGCACTGGGAATCAGATATTCCGGAATCGTGAGGCGTTAAAAAGCCGGTTGTTTTCCTTCGTGAATAGCCGCTTCTGGTTAAAAGCGGATTCAAAGGGTTGCTTCAAATCTATTAGTATTCCATCCGCTTGAAAGGGCACATTAGTTGCAGGAGGGATTCTTTGTAATAAAATATGTGTAACGGCTCTGCACACTGTAGTCCTTTGTTCGCATAACAAATTATAACGAAACTTTCATTTATAGTATTGATATATGAGGCAGCGTTGCGTCGTAGGCAAAGCATATGTGTCCAATGAGCACGCAAAAGATATGTCTCCAGAATATTAATGGAAGAACTTTGGCGGTTTTTCATATTTTGTAGTATCAATCCTTTATTTCTGCCAAATGCGTTCATCACTTAGGAGCGGTATTGATTTAATCATCCAAATAATGTCTTCCTGACACGCAAATTTACTTGATGAAGCACTGGCAGAGAATTTTAAAGTTGTTATATGGCAGAAAGTGACAGATGAAATATAAGGGAGCTTTGGATGGGGAGTTGCCAAATGTCCGCAATATTTAAATATTCGAAGCTAATTCTATGAATAGCGAATTATTTTGATGTGAAAATCAGTTAAAATTTCTACAAAGATGTATCGATGGAAGGTGTTTTAAATCTTCATTTGATTTCGATTTTTTTTTCTTTATAAAATTATAATATACCATAATCGAACCCTATTTTAAATACTTAAGATATTTTGAAATAAAATGTTTTTATGATTTTTAAAAGGGGATTTTAATAACCATTTTTTTAGGTATATTTTGGAAAATAACTTGTACGTATGATATTTTGAAAATTTAAATGAACATCCCAGATGAAGGTTCAGAATATATACGACAAAATTTATACACAATCTTATCGAAGCTATCTAAACCATATTTTCAAATAGTTTTATTGTATATAACGAAAAGCTATTATGCAAAAAAGTTTGTCATTTTCGGGGAATTTTTTTTGTTTATTTGTTTGAGAACACATAATTTCGAAGCACTTCTGCAATTGATATTAATTATAATTTTATGTATTATAGTTTCTTTTTAAAACTTCACTCAGATTTAAGAAATGTGTTCACCAAAATTGATTTTTTTTTTCTTCTTTATATTCAGTAAGCATGCAATCCATTCCGACAAAATTGTAACATCAGAATTTTTCTCTCATATTTTACGAACGTGAATACAGATAAAAATGCTTTCCTATATGTTAATTCTCAATATTGCACTTCTTTATCTTTTTCTTAAGAGTATCGTTAAAATATAAATTTTATGACGTTATTCATTTCTTATTATTAATTTCTATCACCAAAAACTAGGAACATATTTAAATATATTTCCCTTTTGCAAAATTTTACTAATGCAAATATTAAAAAGAGTGTTCGGAATATTTTTGTTCCAAACGCTAAGAGATTAAAGACCATAACACACAAATAATAATATTTCTCGTCATTAGATTAAAATTTTAAATTTCTCATTAATATCGATTTGCGATAATAAAGCTTGAAATAATAATAAATTGAATGAGTAGAAGTAAATAAATTTAATCTTCAGTTTATCAATATTCATAAGAAACAAATTTAAAGACTTTTTAATATTCTTTTTCCCTATTCTGTTGTCAATTTTCTTGCAAATTTTCGGAGACAGTGAATCGTTTCATTACAAGATACCTCCTTGTATCATAAAGATCTTGATATTCACCCTCAATTGTGCAGAATGTTTGATTTTGTGCAGTGTTCTTAGATTTTCGAATGAATCTGTGGATATATTCTAAAATCTACTACTCCAGAACTACTGGCAGGGAAGACATCAAAAAACATTACTAGAAGTGTTTATCAAGCACCTATGAAAGCACACCAAATAGTGGCCATAAAAACGGAATGCATCATAAATATCACCGCTTATAGCAAAGGCGACATATGAACATCAACACGGAAGCCATCAGCGTGAAAATAAAATGCCTGTTTCATAAACCCTCAGACAATAAAAAGGTTTAGCAACTGGGAAATGGTTTTATGTGACGAACCGATGTAGCAGTTTGTTATATCCTTGATACTTGACTTTTTTTTTTATAAAGTTTCAATATCAGATCATATATATCAATATTGATAAAAAAATTGCCGAGTGGGAAAATGAATGAAGCATATATGAAAGGGTTTTAATATTTTTATACAACGTTTTCGAGTTTAATTTATTCAAAGGTATTGATTTATACTTAGAGTACTAAATAGAGTCGTTAAGAATGCCAGATTTATTTGAAATGCGTAACTTCTCGAAGTTTTATGTACGTTAGTAAAGCTCAATATAAACTCCATTAGTGACTTCAGAATTACTCAAATGACAATCTTTTGCCATTCACTAACATTTGTTAGGATACAAGGCTTGGATAGAAAGAAGTGAATCGATTGTCTGCCGTGTCTAATCGCCGTTGATAATTATTTTGCTATTCTTGCTTGGAGTTTCGTTAAATTATTTGTTTGTCGGCCAAATGTCCACTGATGGAATGATTTGAAATAGAGCAACCGTAGTAATAGATAATCTTTTGCCGTTACTTTTGGCATTACTGTGTGACTTGTGCTTCGAATTACGAAATTTATTTAAATATGTGTTAAAGTAGCGGTAATTTTACTCATTAAAATGAGTCTGTGCCCTTCAGGTATTCTTTGCATTTTTATATGGATGGAAATAAGACTGAAAATCCTTAAAGGCATTCGTCATTTGCTACTGTACGACAAGAAAGATTAACCTTTGAACACCAGCATATGTATTGATTGATATTTTGCAAATGGCATCTATTGATGTGTCTAGAGTAGCCTACCCTCCGTAATACAATTAAAAGTTTTAGTTTATCACGCATGATTCTTTTTTATATAAAAGTGTCCAGAACTTTCAAATACTTTTAGCCCACCCATCTTGCATAACGAAGGAAACTGTTACCATTATATGAAAATATCTTATTTCAAATTTGTCAGAACATTTCATGGATAAGAAGCCCTTGCAAATATTAGCAACATCTTTTCTCACATTGGTGTACATGATATGCGATTATTGTATGCTGCTAGAAAAGACCAGACTAAGCCAAATATGTCTTGCTGCGGAGTTTATAACTTTCACCATTTTACCCTCTTCACATACAATGAAGAATCTTACTCGCACATCGAATTATTGAATTTTTAATTTTAAATATGCAATGAAGTAATATAAAGCAATTTAAAATGCGAAAAATCACTTAGAAACGCTTTAGTATCTCAAATATTCCTTATAAATGGAATTAAAATAACAATAAATGTCTCAGATAGGATGTGTCATCTTAGGAAGTTCAGTAAATTCGTATGCCAAGGGATTAAACTACAATGGATTAACAGAAAAAAAAATTCAAATTTTTCTTCCGAAAATGCATGTTTGACGTGTTTCTTTATTTACTTTACATTTATTTTTTATTCACATTTCTATTTAATTTAGACCTGAACTAAACGAAATTCTTCAGCTATAATTTTAATATTCTAGCTGAATTATTAATAATAATCATTAATAAATATAAACATTTTAATAGGTTTATGTTTTACAAAAAAAAATAAAAAAATGTCAATTTATTTGGAATATTTCAAAAAAAGAAATATTGAAAAATTTCAAGAAAATAATGGGTTTCTTTCCACTGAAAGAAACACTATTGCTTGCTGCTTAGGTAATATTAAAAAAAACATTCAAATCTATAGACTAAAACTTTTCTTATAAACTAGTGAGTAGTGAATAAGTTTAGTAACAATTATATAAATGAGTTTTATTATTTTATATTGATGTATCAGCTAGAAGTAAGCTATTAAGCACATTTATAAAGTTTGGAGAATTTATTTCTGATTTAATATTGTGTTAAATATAAAAAAGGAAATGATTGCTCTGAATGAATACCTAAAAGAGTGAAAAAGATTTTGTATAATAATGGGGACTAAGTGAGGAACCTTTCTAGAAGTATTTAGTTGTGTATTATAATTTTGTGTTTTAGCTCCCATGCAATATTATAAAAGCTCATGCTTAATAGTGAAAATATTACAACTGTGATTTCAAATAAATCTACAAATTTTAATTAATATCTCTATTTATGTTAAAAATTTAGAAAGCATATTACACCAATAATAGTTTATGTACATTTAATTTATTTGCAAACGATCGGGAAAAAAAGGTCTTTATGAATCATACAATGTATGAAGTACATGAAAATAAAAATATTAGTACAACTGGGGGAAAAATTGTTTGTAAATCCTCAGAATTTTTTATAAAAAAAAAGCCTAACAGCATCCGCAACTAGAATACTTCGATATTTACAGTCGCTGTTTATTATATCTCCTATTCTCAACATTTTTATGAAGTTTCAATAGCTGATCACAGATGCCTGTGTTTGTATAAATAAAGAAAGAAGGGTGCTTAGAAGAAGATTGATAGAAACATATCTCAAAGAATTGTGATGTTTTTATGTAACGATGTACAGCGGGTGCGGATCGTAGCCGGTTGGTCTTTCTTGAAGAACCTGATATTAAACCTGACTAGAAGGTGATGAATTGCTTTTCGGAGCGGATTTCCAATTTCTTTATATTTATGGATTACTTTTCTTTTCTTGGGATTGCGTCTGAGCCTTCTTCCGAAGACATCCACCAAATAATACGGAAACGTGACTCTGGGCGATGCAGTAGCGCGAAAGGATTGCTGGCTTGGCGCGTTTTTCATTTATATATTTCATTCCAATCTATAACTCTGGCGGATGGTTGCTAGTTTGGAAACCCACTTGCTTTTCTCTATATCGGTGATACTTTTTAAAAATTTGATGGATTCCCTTTCTCGTTTTAATTTTTTTTTCTTAAAACCTCCAGCTATATTTTCTTTATCTTGTGGTGGTTGTTTCTTTTATGT
>JAPMOR010091740.1:0-40977 GCA_026543865.1 Argiope aurantia | reverse complement strand
CTTATTAAGTAGGCAAAAAACACGCACTTTGTAGACAATAAATTAATTTTTTAGTATCGAAAATATGAAATATACATATGATTATAAACAGAATACTATAAAAGCTTCTATATGAATTATTATGAATTATAAAAGATAGAAATTTGTTCTATAAAGTGAGTTTTTGATTACAGTTTACTCAATTCAAGTCATGAAATTGTGACTGATAACCAGAGCTGGCTTTCTTTATAAAGGGGTCTGGGTGCAAGAAATTATTTAGAGACCTAAATTTTTGGTAAAGTTGAAAAAAAAATTGCAAACACGAATATATACCAATTGTATGTTTATTTGATGCGTGATTTTATTTTTGCTGTTAATAACTTCAGGAATATTTGCAATTTTTTGCAATTTCTTTTTCGATACTTAGTACAGTAAGTGCATCTAAGCATTCTGCACACATACTTGACTGAGGACAATTTTTTATTTTAATTTGTTGAAAGACCACTCATTATTTGTTATAGTAATTGGCAATGTAAAAAATGTTTTAACACAGTTAATACATTTAGAAATAACTCATTATAACTATTATTTACAAGAGGTGTTCAAATGAAAAGGTAAGAAACGTTTTAACAACGTAACAGTTAACATATTTGCCTTTGCCGCTATGGTGAACGTAGCGAGGAATCTAAGAATGTGATTGGAGTCTCAGATCGGAGCATGATCGGGCGCCGGCATGCGCAGGAGAGAACACAGGTTTTTATAAAGAGTTCCATCCAATTGACGCAACTTGGTGAATTCCTAGAGCACAGGTGAACCATTAACTCCGATGTGTATTGTGAGACACTCAGAAGATTACGCATGTCCATCAAGAACAGAAGACCTGGGCTACTCACAGAGGGTATGGTTCTGCTCCATGATAATGCGCGTCCACACGTCTCCAGAATCACACATTCGGAAATGTCTAAGTTCAAGTGGGAGCAGCTCAATCAATCACTCAACAGACCAGGACATGTCACCTTGCGATTTTCATGTGTTTGATCCCCTGAAAAAACATCTGAAAACAAAGCGCTTCAACTCGGACGGCTAATTCAAGGACGCTGTGAAGGAATGGGTCTCGTCACGGCCACAGTAATTTTGGGAGCCAGGAATCTTTCGGCTCACTAATCAACGGGGTCGTTGTGCTCAGTCCTGTGGTGCATACTTTGAATAAAGTCTTCATTTATACCCACAGTGTTGTTTCATACATTTTCATTTGAACATCCCTTGTATGTATTGTATTACGTCTGGTGCATTGTTTACATCCCTTTCAATCAAAATCGAATTCCGTAACAAAACAATTTCCTGGATTAGGTTTATATGGATATTACAACTTTTATTAATAGCATTAATTTTATTAATAGTGTTAAAAAATAGCATCTAAATTCTTCTACCGCGTTTTCTATAACTTCATCTTCTGTCATTTCGAAATATAATCTTTTTTTCCCCCGAATTCGCTATTTTAGGGAAAGGTTGCTATCACTTTTGTTTCATTTAAAATTATGTTAAATTTTGTTCTTAAGTTTTGGATTTCAGTTTTAATTTTATTGAATAAATTAAAAGTAGAATTAAAAACAATTGTTTTTACTTTAAATAGTTTATTGCTAGTGTTCATTTTGGACAATACTGCACAGCTTACTATTAAACATAAAATAAATGGCGTTTCTTATAGTAAATCCAATAGAATTTTAGCTTCGGATTCGCTGCATTATCGTTATTTAAATCAATAAATTTTTCTATGGCATTACATATTTCCATATTTTTGTAAATACAGAAAATAAGCATACAAAAGTTGCAATATATATAAAGAAATTACAATGCTTACAGCTGGAAGCGACAACACAAACTGATATATTAAAGGGTGTGATAGGCAAGGCACATAAATTGACTGAGGATTTAGCGCAATTTTTCTAGATTGTACACCTTTATATTTCCCTTTCATGTTGCTACCGTTGTCATATGCCTGTTCTCTACAGTTCATAATATCAAAATCAAGCTCACTTAATCTTTTCAATAAAGCTTTTGCTATTTCTTCTTCAGTCACATTCATTTTTATGGATGTCAGCAACCTTATAAACGACGAATTTATATTTAATCTTTTCTCTTCAAAAATGTACAGACCTAATAATGACTGAAGCTTGTTCCTTATGGGAAATATCAGGAGTACAATCCATTTGGGTACTGTACTATGTGGCTGCTTTTATATTGTGTTGAATACCTTTAAGGGCTTTTGTTTCTAATTCAGGAATAATTTTTTCTTATGATATATGTGCTAAACGATGCACAATTCTTTTTCTCGGATTTATTATTTTTTTATATGACTCAAAACGTAGAGTCGTATTTATTTAATAATTCGATTAAATTTTCCATTATTCGGCATTCCTGTTGTTCCATGGATTCGTCAAAGTTGAAGATTGTTTCATGCTAAAAATAGATTCACATCTACAGTTCTTTAGAGTAGTCATTTAAGTCGTTCCGTTTCTATATTTATATTAATTGGATTTGTTTTTTATCAATAATCAAATATAAATTTAGCAATTCTTTCCAATAAATGAATGAAAGTGGCAAATAAAACTCTCGTCAACTTGAACTACGGTGTCAACAGTGTCCAGTTATTACGGCCACCTCTAAATCGCGAAGATTGTTCATATGGAAAATCGTATACCGCAAAAACAAAATACCGAGTCTTGCGTTTTCAAATAAATTAACCAGCTGCGAAAGCTGTGTTTTTATCACTAGGCATTTTTTTAAAGTAGTACGTAGTGGAAAGGGCCACCTTCAGCATATTTTAGCAAAAAAATATTTTGTTGTGTATAGGTCCAGTTTCAACACAAAACATTCTAAACTTATTAATTATAATAATTGCCTATATACCTGGATCACTTATAATCAGTTGAACATATTTGTTTTTGCCATTTTCGTCGTTATTTTCTGATACCATCATATATGTATGAACGTATAATTCTTCAATGAATTTTACATTATCTACATTTTCATAACAATACTGTGTAGTTTGTGAGAAACTTTTTTTTTTCCGGTTGAAGCTGGAATTCTAACTTCTGAAGGCGAAGCAATTTCATTTCCAGAATGACTTTATAGACAAGAAAAAAGATCTACTTGAAACTTCTAGAAATTTAGCTTTTCTTCTTTTTTATTTTCTGCTCATTTATTTCTTTGGCATGGACATGATTAAATGTAACAATACTAAGCATTTTGTAATATGAATGATCAAAATACTAAATGCAATCTAACCTTGTAGGTGTGGTAAATGATCATAAATCTGATTACCTTCTGCTTATAATATGTTGCACACTTGCACTCAAGTGTAATAAATCTCTGTAATCTTCGGACATTTCCAGAATCGTCAGCTGTTCCAGTTAAATTTACTCCTCTCTTCTTTCCATTCAGCTATTATTGTTCAGAACACTATTTTAATTCTTGATTATGTTGGGGACCCCTCAATCGTGGGGCCCCAGGGCATAGCATCCACCGCAACACCCAAATATCCGATCCTGCTGATAGCTTAACAATTTTTGAGAAGTTATTATGCATTTTTTTTCAAAAGTATCCTCTCTGCCAATTTAAAGCGTTATTGAAAGAGAAAGCAGTGATGAAAATTTAAAGAGAAATTAAAATATTGCTGCACATAATCGTGAAACAAATTGGTCCCGTTTTTTATATTATTACAAAAATATGGTTAAGAATCTTTAACTAACATATATTTATTCGGAATTTCTGGGACTGGAGGAAAAAAATCTTAAAACCTAAAGAAATGTTAAATCATCACAAGATTCTTCTATATTTTAGAACACCAGAATAATAGAGAACAGAAAAAAAAACTGTGATAGTATTAATATCTTTTTTTCAAAATATCTTGAAGTATTTAAGCGATCATGTGTTACAGGCAGAAGAATCGATCAGTGGACTGTTAAGACTATATTCTCTCATTAAAGCAATCTTGTTCAACAACAAAATGACATAATTTTCAGCTGTAACAGTTTCAAAAGAACAGCATTTGGTAACCAAACTTGATTCTCTAACCAAAATTGCAGATCTTGATACAAAATGAGATTGATAAAAGTGATGCTGTGACTACAAATGTAGTTTTGTGTCCAATTTTTGTTTCAATCGGCAGGGAAAAGTGCTTTTAAAACAAAATTTCTTTTTTCGGACGGTATTTATCTCAAGCCAGGGATTAATATCCAAAACAACTCGCCAAAAATCACACGTTAGATTCAGTAAAAATACTAAATTCATGCCAAAGAATAATATTTCGTAACTACTGTATACCTATGATATACAATGCAATATCTGGCAGAACACCTTCATTAAAAAGTATGCGAGAATGTTCCGGGGAGACCAATCCCGATCGTATAAATTTATTTTGCTAATTACAGCCACTTCTGCTTGTTCTCTACTCTGTAAACCATCCCTCAAATCGGTTTAATTTTAAATTTCTAAAGAAAAAAATGTTTATTTTTGAATGAAAAAACAACAATTATTTAAATCATATTTATATAACTCCTTTTATGTGAATATTTTAATGCAAATGAAATTTTATTCGAATAACTTATAATAAACAAGAAGCATTTAAATTTCACCGCCATTATGCTAAATATATGCAAATTTAATATGTAAAATGTACGCGATGAAATACTGATGACAATTTCGATGAGTTCCGTTTCATGATTATTTTACACGAAAAAACAAATGCGACCAAATGACCACGAAGAAAAGTCAAATGCCCAGCTACATGCAGTATTAAAAAAAAAGAGATTTCTTATGCGCATATTTCTACCCGAAATTCTCTGGGATCACGCAGGCTGGGAAAGCCCAAATATAACTCAATTTACTGATCTCTTTTTCGGTCTGATAACTTATAACCCGACGTAACTCCCTCAAGTGGAGGGGGAGCCATAATCGATTTACAAAGTTCAGAAAAGAGAAAACTCACTGCATCTAAGAGCTTTTGGACATTTCTCCGAGGCAGGAAATTCGGTAGCCAGAGGCTATGCGAGAGAGGGAGCATGCGAAAAAAAGAGTGCCCTCCTAATGACCGGGAAACACATGTCTGGAACGCTTTCTTTTGCTGCCGCTTGTCGTAAAAGTAACAAATCCGTCATTGTCATAAAGTTTGAGAAGGAAACGAGATTTTGTTTGTGCCGTAGCCAAGAGAGTGCGGCACCTTCTTGTTTTTATCAGTTTGGTGGATTGTAAAAGTTTTACTCGAAAGCGTTCACCGCTTGTCGTTTTAAATAAGGAATGTCTTTCATTGCGTATAACCAATGTTTTCTCTCACTTTTTTTTTCTTTTCGGAATTTAAAGTGATGGTAAATAGAATTGAATGTCTTTTCCCTAAAATTCTGTTCACTATTTAAGATCGGGAGAAAAAAAACTGTCGTAAATCATTTGTTTTGGAAATTAAAGTGGTAATCATTGTTCTCATTTCAAACCATTTTCGGTAAAAAAAAAAAAAATGTGTGTGTGTGTTTTTTTCGAATTTTACTTTAAATTTCAGAGATACTTGTAATGAAATATCTACACTACTTCTTGAAAGCTAAAAAAATGCTTGATGTCTCATTATTTCAAAATTGCCTACAATAATATAATGGAAATTCGAAATACATGTATAAAATAATAAATTCGATAAAAATAATAAACTCGAAATACACGTATATTAATCATTTTTTTTAATATTTTAGAATTTTTATGGTTTAAAGTTAACTAAATGAAATAAGTTTATAGTTTGAAATATAGTACAAAATTTTATTCACTCAATTACTCTGCAGAAGTATGTATGATGTACCTATTGTAAATGTTACGTAGTTACATAATATGGAAAGGAAAGAAATACCCTAACAATTTACAATAATGTTACGCATGCGCTTTTACAAGAAAATGGTCTAAAATCCTTTGTTTTTGGTTATGCTTTAAATTTAATGGAAAATGAGACACATCATTATCTTTAAATAAATCTGTAGCACGTATAACTATTGCTTTATCAGGGCGATGTTTCTCAATATGAGATGCAATTATTTTCCACACCTTCATCATTTCTTTTATTTTATTAGAATGCCGTTGCTCTGTTGCGTCTCCTGAAAACATCTCTTCGCTGTTTTTTGCAGTGTGTTCCTCCATCAGCTCACCGATGCCGTTGCTATCCACATCGAGTCCCCACATTTTGTTTAGAGACAAAATCTCACCAACTAGGATTCTATAGACACTTGCTCCAATCCCTCGGAGTCACGCTCGATAACGCCAAAACTTCTTCCATGTAGATATAAAGGTTCATTTCAAATAAGCGCTCAATACACACTGATACAAGCCAATCGATGTTATGTTGTCTCCTTCACACACGTCCCTTTCTTACATTTTGATTTACTCGTTATGTGGTGTTCGTTAACCCTTTAAGCAGTTTGCCCGTACAGTGTACGTGCTACCCGAAATTGGCTTCATCTGGTTTGCCCGTACGGCGTACGGGCATCGATATTTTCTCCTTTTCTTTTCTGGTTTGCCCGCATTTTTCATTATTGAAAGAGACTATTTAGTATTATTATTTTTCAACAGTAGCGTGGCTTGTCCATGTAAATGAAATGCTTTTCATCCGGGGTTTTCTATGTAGCGGATAAAGTAAGGTACTTAATTATATGCAATAAAAAATATGCCTTTTTTGGAAGCATTTCTGGTAAAATAATTGACCGCTTAAAGGGTTAAGCGAGGTTGGATTGCATCCAATACCCATCGCGGACGTCTCAAGAGAAGAGCGTTAAATGAGCGTACTCGCGCTATGCCTATATAAATTACATATATCGCAGTAATCATGACGCAGTCTTTTATGGGAAATTATATGATTTCCCTTGAGTGCAAATTTATAAATAAACTAAAGTATAAATTGTAATTGTTTTCGATTAATCGATTTGTAGACGAAGAAGATGAGCAATTCTTTAATTAATTTCCGCTGCGGAACTGTTTCAGTGTCGTTTTCACTTGCGAAGGCGTGAAATTCTCTGGTATAAAAAATGGAATGATTCAATAAGAAATTCAATAAATGTTATTAAGCTAATTCGTTGTTTGACTTCTTTACTGTTATACGGTGTATAATAGCACAGTTTCGTTCTAAACACTTTATTCATGGCCAGTGTGGCACTTTTTGTTGACCTCAAACCTTTCCAGAAATTTCCATTTTCAAGACTTTATGATGAACATGACCGCCATGAAATGTTAATATGAACTTCCCCTGACTGCACTAGAATTTAAAGATTTTTTGATTCCAAAGTTGGTTAATTGACTTTTGAATTCGATTATGTAAATATTGTTACATAAAAATAAAATTGAACGTAAAAAGTAATGATTTTATTTTCAAATTTAATGCCTTAGAGTTCAGTGGTAAGATACCTGAAACGCCAGCAACTCAAATAATCGAAATCAGAGAATATCTAACGCATGCAAGGGAATGATAGATAGATATATACCAGAGAAATAAGTAAATATCGTTGGGGGAATCAACAAAATCGATGCAAAAGCTATTTATTCCCTCTTGGATTCTCGGCAAACTATGCAACAAACTTCTTGGATTTGGTTCGGTTTTGTGCATTTAAAATGAACACAGCCATTAAAGGAATATTTTCCAAGATATTCTGAAGGGGATGTGGAAAATTTTCTCTGTCGAATTGCGGTCAAAGAATCAGATAATGGTAAAAAATGTCTTCGCTTTATAATAACATAAATTTTTTTTCGCTGGTAAATTTTTTTACAACCAAACAAATCATTTTCATTTCAACAAAAAATTGCACCTGATGATATTATAGGATATCTTTTATGAGAATTATTATTAATTGCCTTATAGCAGATTTTTTTAAGTTAATCATTATTAAGATTTTAAATGTGTGATAGAAATTCAGATAAAAAAATTGATCGAAACGATTTCGAAAAGCAAAAATATTTTTTCAATCTGAAATTTGTTTTAGTTTTATTTCGAACTAAAGTATAAAAAATACCACAATTAAGGCAGTCGATTTGCAGAAGATTGCTTTCATATAATTTTTTTGTTCTCTTTTTATTAAAAGAATTTCAAAGAAGCTCTCTTCCAACCCAAAAATATTTCTTACCTCTCATACGTATCAAATATTAGCATGGAATGTGTCTGATTTCTCTATTTTTTTTTTTTAAATCCAGTTACTTCTTTCTGGAAATTTATTAAAATAATAATTAAAATAAATATGTGTACAGTAAAATTTTGAAAATATTCTTTCCATTTATATACAGGCTGTCCTGACTATCCTATTCCTTATTATCTTTCTAGCAGATTTTTCTTGTTTTTTCATTATTACTCTGAATTTCAAGATATCAAATCACTGTTTTAAAATCGTTCTTGTAATCTTAATACTATATAAACCATCGTTTTCTATTGTTATATACCAATTTTTATGACTTGATTCTAATATAAATATATTCTTTATTAATTCAGTTATATTAAATTTGAACTTTTCATTCAGCTTACCTAAAATTCATGCTCTTGGTTTATGGGTATGTTTTTCTGGTAAAGAATAGTATGTCTAGAATTCGAATTCTTTTAGAGAGGGAGTTTATTATTTACATTCATTTAGAAAGTCAGTTCAAATGGAAATAATGAAAATATTCAGGTTGATTTTTCACTTCATGCATTTTATATTTAAAATACCGTACGACCTCTGTTTTGAGCCCAATAATCCCTTTTTTCCATTTTTTAAACAGATGTATGTTAAAGGTCAACATTGAAGCAAACTGATATTCCAGATCTTCAACAATTCTTGAATGTGAAATTATTGTTACTTGCAATAAAACAAAAATCTCCTATATTTTCACGAAACCCCAGTTTTTTTTCTTCTTCGTGAGCACAACAGCCCTTTGCAGATCCTGGCTGCCTCAACCACGCACACTTTCCCCGCAACTCCCTTCCAGTTCTTCATCTTCTGAACACTCTCTTTCCACATCATTCAGCCATCTAGTTGAAGGTCTTCCTCTGGCCCGGGATCCCATAGGAATTTTAAAAGTGGATATTTTGAGGGCCTATTTTCAGAGCTTCTCCAGATATGGCCGAGCCATCTTAACCTATTGCTTCGGATAACCAGTGTTATCTGTGGTTGCCTATAGAGTTTGTATAATTCAAAACTGAATCTAGTTCGCCAACATCCACTCTCTAATACTGGGCCAAAGATTGTTCTAAGGATCTTTCTCTCGAACATGTTCAGAGAACGCTGAGTGTTCAAGTTAAGAGTGCAAGTTTCACTTGCATAGAGCAGAACAGGCATAATAAGATTCTTATAAATTCTTAGTTTAGTTTTTTGACTGATTAAGTTGGATCTTAGTTGTTTTTTCAGACCAAAGATGTATTTATTAGCCATTATTACTATACTATCCTTTTCTGCTCTGAGTTTATTATTATCATTAATCATTGTGTCACGGTATTTGAAATGATCGACTTTTTCGAAGATAAGACTGTTAATAAACAAAGGATTACTGTGATAAACTACTGTTTTACTATGCTTAAAAATTATATAAATGATATCTTCCAAAAAAAGGCTAATTTTCTTTTGAATAGTTGTTTAGTATTTAGATCATATTAACTACTACATATTTTTTCGACTTAACTTTTAAAGACATAGCGATGTAGATCTGCATCGTATGTTTAAAATCTAATATCTCTTTATGAGCAACCTTTGCATATTGTGTTTTTTAATTTTACAAAAATTATATCATCATTTCCGAACGCAACTAGAATTTTTAGCAGTTTATTTCTTCATCTGTGGCAATTGTTATTGTGGGTGAGCTCTCTCAGTTCATTTTAATATATGCAGGTTTTACAAATTACAATATAAAAAGTAATAAAAAAACAAACAGGAAAAATTGTTTTCAGAATTGAAACAAGGTAAGAGTAAAGAATAATATTTATATTTTTGCATATACCGATAAATTTACGCAAGAAACTGTAGCCTTTTTTATAATGTAAAAATGCATCAATATGCAAATTCGGTTTTATATAAAATCACTACATCCATCCTTTGCCGCCTATGGATGTACGAGAGGATGGTATCGACCTTGGCTTATATTTTCAAATAGGTTGAGTGGGAATGATTAGAATAGATTGAAAAGATTGAATTGAATGTAATGTAACGTAAGGGTACTACGTAGTGGTCATGTAAAAAAAATGCAAATGTTTAAATTATAATATAATAATAAATAATTGTTTAATGAATTTTCATATATTTTAATGTATTAAGAAGTATTGCTTGTGTTTGATATATTATTGTACGCAGTAGATTTGTAGAACTCAGCGTGTGATTTTTTATGAAAATTTTGAAATACACCAATATATTTTTTTTTGAAAGTTGAAAAATATTCTTATATTTTTTTGTATTTTCTCCGTTAACTGTACGCATTTCCCAGTTGATTTCAAATGTTATTTATTGAAAATAAAAATTCATGCATTTAAGGATTAAATACCTATTCTAATATTATCAGCATTCTATCCGATTTTCAAAATACTTGTAATTATTATATATCATTCCGGAGAACTGAATCACACGAAAAGTTTTCACTTCCCATATATCTACAGGAAACTATTTGATCGTGTAGTTTAAAAAATCCCTATCCAGTAAAATTCATTTTTTCTTAAATAATGAATGCTGTCAATATTTCCTATTCCTATTCCATGAAGGTAAACCTAAAAATGAAATCCAAAAGTGCTTTTCAGAGAATGAACATTTATTCATAGCACGAAAATACTCGCATTTGAAGGAATTTCCTGAACCCATCCTATTCGTATGCTTCATGGTAGTCCTGCATCCTTAAAGGCCATTTCAGTCTCTCCTCTATTAAGTCGAGGAGACGCTACTCTTGATTGTATTCGAGACATCAGGTCCACTCTCGGTGAATGTGATCCTCTCCTCCAAAGGAAGTCCTGCCAGAAACCAACCCATTCCAGTCTCTTCCTGGAAACACTCGATCTGGAAAAGGCATTACAGAAGTTTTCCTGTTCCGGAAGGCATCCGGGAAAAACTGGTGTTGATTGAAACGCGATGCTTGATTGCGAAGAGGGGGAACCTTATCCCGGATGATATCTGTTCCGATGTTTGACGTTACTGCATCTTTTATGTGAGGTTGCTTTACGTGACGCCCGTGATCAAACAGTGGCAATACCTTCCAAAATTCTTAGCATTCTGCAGATGAAGATAAATTATTCATGGCTTTCTTGAAGGCTTTGCTGCTGGGAGAGCGTTGGCCATGCATATTTATAACAAGTTCCCCGGCACAACATTGAACCCACTCGCATTTTATTTAGTTACTTTTTTGCCATAAAGACTGTCTACTGGAATTTGTTATAGTTTTCCGGGCTCCCCTTTCTTTGATTATTTTTTTTTCTCTGGCGTCCTGAGGGATAATTTGAAGCGACAAAAGCGTATACTTTTTAAAATTAAGTAAGGATTAAGTTTGGCGATGAAAATTTTCCTATTTTCCTTCTGAAGTTATTTCTTATTCAGGACAGGCATTCTTTCGCAAAGAGATGATGAGTTTTTGAGTCTTTCTTTTTAGTAAACATGCTTCTGTTTCTTTTTTGGTTGGTAAGTTTAATGTGTCCTCTTATGTTTATATTGATTTTTTTTTATTTTACAAATAGGGGAAAAAAATAGTATTTTCTTTATCCGGGAAATGTGCAAATTCATAAACCTAATTTTTACATGATATAATTTTTTGCTGAAAGATAGAGTTCTTTTTGATTACAGCTATATTTATTTAATTTTTTTTCTATATATTTTATATATATTTTACTTTTAAAAAGATTCGGTGAAAGCAAAACATTTCAATATTAAATGCAAATAGAAAATTTCCCAATTTTCCGCTTGAATATCTCAATAAAAATGAAAAGAAGGGATTTCTTTCAGTGAGAGCATATTTTTAAATTATTTGCATGATACATTAAGCAATTTATTTTGCATAAAATCTGATTTATACATTGACTAAAGCTCATATAGAGAAGTTTTGAATATAAATGTCTTTATTTTGAAATGATCTTTTCGACCATCTAAGGAAAATTCACCACAAAATTATAATTTTCATCCGTATATCATTCCAATGAAAAAAAAACCCGCATTTTGCTTGATCATGATACGACAAATATATTCGTGAAATAATGCATTTTATAAAAAGCTAGTTTTACTAATTTGTATTATGAAGTATGAACAAGCTATAAAATCAATGATGGATATCAAAATGAAAAACAATTTCAAACTTTTTGATAGAAACTGCATTATGCGATAATGATTTATTCTTGATTCGCCTGATTTGACAGCGTCAGTATTTGTATTTTCTGCATAGCAATATTTAAAATTCTCAATTTTAAGAAAAATAACTTCTGCCACCAATCATTTTTCAATGCACATGTTTGTCGGTCTATCCTGTAATCTGTCCATCTGTAAAGTAGCGCATACTGCATTTCTTACATATTTTCTTTGTTTCTTTATTCATGTAATGGTTTTTGCATCATGCAATTTCTAGATAGAATACTTGTCAAATATATTATTTTAAAATTATTTCTGATAAATCTGAAAAAGCCGTTATTCAGGGGAAATAGAACATAATTATGTCATTAAATGTGTCACTAAAAGCGGTGTGAAAATATTTTCATGGGTTTTTAAACATCTGTTACTGAAATAAGTAATTCTTTTGATTATTTATAAATTTAAAAATCAAACGTTAATTTCTGTTTGAAGTCAAACGTTTATAAGTACTCAAAATAAAATAATTCCAATACAATAAATAAATCTTGTAGTGAAAACTTTCATATCATTCCTTATTTCATCTCGATTTTACTATTATTTTAAAAAAATAAATTAAATCTGAATAAAAAACAGCATTCCCTCCATTACTAATATTTAATTAAAAGCTTTTAAAATAATTAAGCTACAAAATATAACAATTGGTAAGTATTTATGAATAAGATTGAAATTTTTAAAAAAGTGAAAATATGTGAATTACAATAGTTAGATCATAAAACAAATCATCCATTTGTTTATAAGCTCATTTGTAGATCATATGCAATTAAATATGCTATTTAATCGATTCCTATAAGGCATTTTAAGGAAACGAATGTATATAGAGAGTTATTTGAATTCTTTTAATGATATCAGAAAAACACATGTAATTTATGAAAGTTTCATAAGTTGCTATTTTATCATTCATTTAATTAACATTCGTATAAAAAGGAAATAATTATTTAATTTTTCCTTTTCATAAAATTTAATATAATCAATTTTATTTTCATTCGTAATTTCTTAAAAAGGGCTTTTTATTCTGTAACATTTTATCAAAAAGAGTTAAAAGGCAATTTCAGAACTTAAGAAGACTTTACATAAAATGTAAAATGACGGAGACTATTGTTTCAAAATTATTAATGTGAACAATACCAACAACATTGTTACTCATTCATGCAGGATTGTACTGCATTATTTTCATATCTTTAACTTCTACGTCAGAAACATTGAATAGAACTGAATGGGCACCCTTCTTTATGATTTCGCAGCTTCTTTTTTTCCCCGTTTCCAATGCGATATCAAATGGAGCGTGCTTTCAATATTTCCGAAGAACGATGAAAGTTGAGACGAAACTTTGCAGTGTTCCTAAATAAACTTTCATTTCCTTCGGAACGCTTATGAATTCTGCAGGAAATTGATTGTGAAAACTCGCATTCTTCATTCGTTTCTATTCTCTTTGTCGCGCTCCCATTGCTTTATTCTCAGATGAATATTGCTGTGTTTTAAGTTGAAAAAGGAATCTAATTTTACTTCGCATACTTGATTGAATTCTGAGAATATAAGGACAATATACACAAAGGAATTTTAATTTTGGAATGCTTTCAAAGAATCTGTATTGCTTGACGCAAAGAACTATGTTACTTTGTTCCAATTCTAGCACTATGCCTACTTTCAACAATTGAATGTTTCGTATATATTTAATTCTAATTTTTTTAATAATTTTCATTTACAAGTGAATATAATTTGTTCCAAACTGCAAAACACAGTATACAGGATATTTTCTAAAGTTATGTACAACATTTAAGAATGCGTCAGGCATATAAAAATAAATTATTTTTACAAAGGAGCATGGAATGACAAGCAAATTTTCCCTCACGATTTTAGAATCACCCTGTCAAGCGCATTTTTTCTGCAGCCGAACCAATAATAAAGATGTACTCCTTAATAAAACTTGTTTCTTCAACTATCGTAATTTAAAGCCATAAAAGATACAATGTTGGTAGACAAATTTAATTTCTGAGAATTATTGATTTTCTGGCTACATAAAATAAATTCCTCCTTAAAAATTTTTAAAAATATTTTTTAATGTTTAAAATAGATCAATTTTTATAAACAAATAAAACGAAAAGTTTCACTATGAATAAGCAAGTTAAGAAATGGGAAAGCGAAAGTTAAAATCCTATACCATGAATCATCTCAAATAAGTTTGAAGTTTTAGAATTATAACTTTTTGAACACTGTTAGATGCAAGTTGTATTCAATTTATATGATTTCAACATCATATGATTTATAGAAATTGTATTAAAAAAACTGAAAAACTAGATGAAACCAGCTTCCAATTTGCCATGCAACTGAAAAAAATTAAAGTTTCGTTCGTAGATTGCTCTATAAACAATAACATTGCTTAAATATATAACGCTGCTTTATATTTAAAGATTACAATAGAAGCTTCAATTGTAATATATAAACTAAAGATTATTTAAGATTATTACAGTAGAAGCTCGTTAGTCATACAAGTAGCAAAAATTAAGTTTTCAGATTTGATTTGAGTTCCACAACAGGCCTAGCGATTTCAGTGTTTCAATCTTTTTACTGTTTGTATTGGCGAGAACATATCAAACAGAAAACTTCCTACATATCAGTTTCTTATTTAAATAAGATATTTAAATTATTTACAATTGAAAATTTATGAATCCTGCATCTGAAAATACTAAAATTATTTCATCTATTTTTGCTTTTTCGTCTACAAATTATGCAAAGTATTATAATTGTAAAAGAAAAAAAGATTTCGAACTCACAAATCATTTAAAAGCATATTAA
Organism: Argiope aurantia; assembly: GCA_026543865.1. NCBI lineage: Eukaryota > Metazoa > Arthropoda > Arachnida > Araneae > Araneidae > Argiope > Argiope aurantia. The sequence continues at coordinate 25,852 of JAPMOR010091740.1, read as the reverse complement.
AAAGCTATGTCTCTCTATCTGTCAACAAGATAATTAAAAAATTCTTTGAGATAGATTAATGAAATTTTGTTTGTAGATTGATTGCATACTGGATTTGTCGATTTCTCTCAAATTTCGAGGGAAATTTATACGAAAGATGTCCTTTTGGCGGTTCAAGTAACAAATAAACACGGCGACTACGAACATGGAGAGCTAGATAAATTTAGAGCAAAAATAGAGATTCTCATCTAATTTTGAACCAAATCTGTCAAAAAAATTTATAAAAATGTATTGAATTTCACCTAGCATATCTGGAATCAAATTATTAAAAAATTTCTTTTTATAAACATACACAAAGTAAAATAAAAATAAAAATGTTAGTAAAGATTCAAGATTAAGTTCTTTACCCACTGAATATTTTAAAAAGTTGAAAGCATTTATAAACAGGACTAACACCCCAGCTGAGTATCCCGCGATTTCCGCAGGTTGGCAATCATTGCGTTTTTTGTTGCATTCCCGTTTTTCGCAATTTAGACTGTTTATTTTTACGAATAAAGATTTTTATTGTATTATATTATTATCGTGTAACATATAATATCAGTTAACTTTAAAACATTACTTTAAAAAATATACAAAAGCATAACTTAAAAAAAATATTTGAAGTTATTTGCAAACATTGTATCTAAATAGTGAGTTTAAGGAATCACGCAGCCAGAGGGTTAAAACTTCCAGAATTCTTTTGAATTAATTTTAACCGCCATTTATTTTATTTCAAAATTCTTAGGAAAAAAGGGATATATTAAGCTAAGGAAAAAAGAAAAAAATTAAAAAACAAAAACATTTCAATTTGGTGTAATTCATTTGAAATTCTCCGAACACATTAGAGCGAAAAACTTTCCTTGTAAACACTTGCGGAATGCGGCCAACCTTCATTATTTCTGAAATCAGAGAACCGAAAAATCAACCTCTGAAGAATTCCAGAAATTCTATAATTATACGCGTATTCCCAAGCATTTAGTATCAGCAAATGCATCTCTTTCTTCTCTTCTCTATACATTTTGGATTTATGTTTCCCCTAACAAGAAATCTTGAAAAATAAACTTAAAAAAAATAATCCAAACGCTTAACGTTTTCCCGATCGATAAAAGTAATTACTGCAAAGGGTTTACCCTCATTCGGTTCGGATTTCATTTTCAGTGATGCTCTCTTTCCCAAAATATGTCTTGTAACTAAATACCGTTACTTCAACTACTACAATTTCTGGCTACTTGTGCTCGGAATGCTTTTTGGAGTGAAACACGCCATAGATTTTGTTGCCCCGGAACAATTTCCCGTTTAACTTTAATGAGCGTTTCCTTTAATCTTTCGATGTTATTCAATTATATAATTTCAGAGATGCGTTAGAAGAACTGCAATCGTTTCAATGCTTCTGTGATAGATTACCGAATAAAGCTGGATGAGGCAAGATTTATATTGTACGAAATGTGGATACTTTTTATGCCTTGGATCGAACCCCAGTTCAAACCAAGACAAGAGGTCAAGGAAAGAGCGGTGCAGTAGCTTCTGATGGTAAAGACCCCTGAGCACCTGAGGGCAGAAGTCTGACTTAATTCCATATGAAGATGACACTCACACACTCTTTTGCACAACCCCTCTTTACAGGGGTGTTCTTTCACACACCTCACAGATAGAACACAGGGGGAAAGAACAACCATGTCCATACCAGGACTCGAACCCGTGACGCTCAGATCACGGGGAAGACGCGATTCTCCTAGTCCAGGACGCCGACACATCTAATGTTCCATAAATGACCAATGGAAAGGGGTAGGCGGATTCGAGATAGAAAATGTAAATTCATTCTGTAATTCTAAAATATTACTATTATAAAAATCCGAAAAGACAGGCAAGTGCATCGACATTATCAAATTGTAGACGAAACTCGCCATCAAAAAATATGTTTGTTTGCACACGTGCGCGCTGACAAAAGCTGGGATCGTAAATGTGGATAGTTTTAACACCAGTCTTGAAAAGTTGTTTCAAATTATTACTCCTATTTGTTTTTTATGTTTCGTTATCTTTCATTCAACATATTTTTGCTTTCTCCTATACGAAATATGAAAAAAGTATTACAACTGTCAAAAATTTCGAACTTGAGATTTTAACGAATCTCGAACATGATTTAGACCTCCATGAGTGTAAATAAACATTTTCAGAAAATGTCTGTTCGTCTGTGATAAAGGTATCTTAAAAGCACTTTGAGTTAGATTTAATAATAAAAGAAGTGGATTTAGAATCTGATCTTTATATCAAGTTTTGTGCAAAATCCATTCATAGGATGTCAGTCAGTTTGAATATAAATTAACACGACAACTGTAAAACAAAGACAGCTAGACAAATAAAATTTGATACACACATTTAATACCTACAGATTAGATATCAAATTTTGTACCAAATCCAATAAAGGGTCGACCATCTATCGGTCTGTACTTTCAGAAACTCATAAATGTAACAACTAAAAAAAAAAAACTATACGAATATTTTTAATTCGGTATGGCTTTTTACGACTACAATTATAATTCTGCATAGAATTTTGTTTTAAATCGGTCTGTTAAAACGTGTCTGGAACACAAATTGGATTTTCGGATGCTATTAACCTTATGACATGTATTAATCGCTGAAAAACTCACCAAGGATGACAGGACAAAAAAAATTCTAAACGGGCCAAAGATAAAAAAAATACCTAATTAGTCTACGCCAATGCCATGTAAGGCGCTTTTTGCCTTTTCCAATGTCCGTAATTCTTTATGCGTGGACGGGGTGAGAGAGAAATACATCGCTGTACTGTCAACTATCTTTTGTAGCACTTAAAGTAAGTCTTTCCTCTCAGATAAGGGTGTAAGAAGCTACCGATAGGGTGTCTGTTTCTCGTTTCTCTGGAACATAATAACATTTTGGAGTCACGCTACACTCTGTCGATGATGAGGCGAAGCTTAAACAGGAGGCGTTGTACCTTGGCTAGTGATGGTTGTTAGAACTGAACCACGAGACGTTATTTGTTGTCGAGACGAACGCTATTCATTTTTCCCCGGGTACTTTGGGAGGGATTCATGTAATTCCATTGCAGTACTGAAAATATTCAATTGATATTCGACTCATTCGAGATTCTTTATTTTTCATTTATCCTGCGTTATACAATTTATCTAATATATATGTTACATTTTCTTAATTTACTGGCAAAGAAAACAATCTATAACGATTCCACGCTGTATTTTGAAAGTTTCTGACTTAGCATTAAGGTTTTTTTGTGCAAGACTTTTCAGTTGCCAAAATTCTTATCATGGAATCAGATAGGCACTGATAGTATTTTATCTTTATCTTATCAGTATGATAAGATAAAACATAACTGTAACCTGAGGAATTTTTTAAAAAAAATGAAACACTACTTTTCAGAGAGCACAAGAATGTGTTTTTTAAAAGAAAATAATTAGGTTATTATCAGTAGCTTCTCATAATTTACTCTATCAATACCCAAAGACCTCTATACCTGTTCGACGACATGGAAGAGTCCGAAACTTCCAGACGTTGCTATGAGATTTCACACTCCTTCTGTAACGAGTGACTAATTGATTACCTTATGAGCATGCTTTGCTCGATTGAGATTCTCGTCCTAAAGGTTTTAGTGCACGGGAGTTTCCTGAAAACTTTCAAAGGCTTAGTAGACATAATCTTAGTGGGAGAGGGCTTTTTTTGTCCATCAAAATCTTAATATCACGGATTTTGTTTGGGGTAGAGGGGGAAGAGTTTTTCTTATTTTTGAAAGACAAACGTGGATGTTCCGTTATTCTGTGGTACCTGAACTCAAATAATATTTGCAATATGAGTGTTGAAATGGGAATGATATCGATGCCAATTGTGAAATTCAAATAAATTCTCTTTTTTAATGGACTGTTAAAGTTCTAAAAAAATGTTTTTTTTTCTTCTATGAATAAAATACCTTAATGAATTTTATTCTCAAGAGATACCGTACAAGGTAATTTTTTTAACTGCAGTATTTTCCAGAAATTGCATTACTTTTCGGCAGTTATAATGTATTTATTATGATGCTCTGAAAGATAATGATAATTACATTTTTAAGAGTGTATACTTTTGTTTATGTTTGCAGAAACAACATACTTTTATTCATTAATCATTCAAAATTTAATTAAAAATTCCCTACTGGGAAAAATAGATTTTAAACGAAAAATATAACATGATTCATGCATATTTATTTTAATTTTAATGAAAATATTTTATTAAACTGGAACTGTTTTTATATATACAGCAATACCGATGGTTTATGGGAAATGTTTACTTCATCAAATGTCTATTATTTCTAGATTTTGCGTGTTAAAAAAAATTCGACTTCTTCCATGCATATATTATGTAACATATGCATTATTATAAGTGAAAGAATCGATATATTTTTGTTAAAAAAAGACCAACACTAAAATACCTTTAAATTATAAATTATTTTGCTACTTTTTAATTCTCTGTAATCTAAAATAAAGGCTAATAAAAATTTAATAAAGATTTCTTTTAAATTTTTAGTTAAATTTTAAATAACATTTCTACCAACAATTCCTTTTCTAAAATTTCCAATTAATAAATTATTTTCATATCGTTAGATGAAAATGAATATTTTATTTTTTGTAAAATCAAAGTAAACTGTCTTATCAGAATTGATAAAAGATCAAATGAGCAAACAGCATTTGGATTTGAAAAAGACATCGCCTTTCATTTAACCGTATTCAAATTCGATTCAAATTCGTATTGTGATCGTTTTAATCATGAATTAATTTTAACTGAAGCAATTTTGTTACCTTTACATTCAACTGTTTTCTTTTCTAAAGGATTTTGACGCTTTATGAAACGTACATTAATATTCCTTTTTGTTATTATTATTTCGTATTTTGCATATGCTTAAATGAAAATGTTCGTTACTTCATAAGAACAATAAAAATTTTCTCTGGTTTTATTAAAGTTTCGAAAATGAACAAGATAATGAAAACGTTTTATCTCTTGAGTTATTATCAATTTGATTTAACAAATAATGGCAAAATAGTAGCATGCAGGGTGCTCTTACTAATAATATTTTTATACGTTCATTTGAACAAGGTATCGTGCGTTTGAATTTTATATTATAACGCGTGTTTTTCTTTCGATATTTTAACATGGAAAAAAAAAGCCTCTCTTTTTTTGAGCTCATTTTACATATATAACTTTATATCACCCCTTTCAAATCATTAAACAATTTTATACCAATAATTCAAGGGAATCTAATATTTTAATTTTTTTCATCGTTTAGCTAATGAAAACTATCTGATGAGTGGTGATGTTCGATTTTCATTTGCAAAATATTTATTTTATGAACTTTCAATGATAATAATGATAATTTTTATTTAATAATAGCCACGATAGTTTATATACAGTCTATTTATTTAATATTTTCATTAAACAGATGACAGCTTAGAAGAAAATACAGCAATAACGAAGAAAGTGATTCTTAGAACTTAATTTTCTGAAATTTGAATAAGAAACTGCACGCCAATAAATAAAATAATTATGAATATGTAATATTTCTATTAAGTGCGAATAACAACAAGCATATTTAAATATCATGATTAACAAAACATCGTAATCTATAGATTCTAAATAAAGTTTTTTTTAAAAAATGAGGAATAAGTTGAAAGAAAAATAACACCTTTTTACGAAGTTTAAATTTTAATACGAATCTAAAAGTATAAAGTTATATCCATTGCGAAATGCCACCAAATCCAGCGTGCTATATTTTTCACTAAACATTTTCACAGATATTCAAACATAATTTTTTTAAATGAAAAATATGTTTAAATTTTGAAAAAAAATGTGAAATGCCCCACTTTAACAAAATCTCAAAGTCGACTTCTTAACAATAATAGTAATGCATTTTTGTGTATTAGTAAAGAAATGGTTTACTTGCAGTTAAAAAAGTTAGCGTATTTTTTTCATTATCCTATCGTTAGAGACTATTTTGAATCATCAAAGCAATTCCAAAGAACAGAATTGTTTCGGACCGCACAAACACACACACACAAAAAAAAAAATCAAACAGCCTTCTGGAAAAGGAATATTGGACAGACATAGGAGAAATGAAACTCCCATTACTTTCTCGAGGGTTACATGCCTTCTTCCACTCCTCGAGTTACATTATTTCGAAACAACGTAATCTATTACACAATAGAAAAAACGGATTCTTTTAAATTGTGTTGTAAACTGAAATAAGGGATATGTTTCAGCTCTAAATCGATACTTTGAAACGAGGAACGAAAATATCGTTATATCAAACCGAGGTCTGCTGGAAACCGATTTTAGAATAATTTTATATATTAGCTTTTCCAAAGAAAGGTTCAACTATTTCTTCGAAAAAAGTATTTATTTCTCTTAATATTCAATTTTTAAATCTATCTATTTTCATTCAACTAGAAATATTATTGGTCATTAGATACACAACTTTGAATTATGTAACGAAATTCTTTTCAGATGAATTATTGTGTTAACATTGTTTCATTTTCACAAGATTGTACATGTTGTCATTCATAATACTTAAACCTACACTTTAAATCCCACATGGCCTAAAATCTTCATATTGCCAACAGATGCCGTGTCGCCAATGTCAAAACGGAAGAGGGTTACTACGTTAAACAATACCGTGAAACGATCAACGTTTGATCATTGATTAACTGTCTAAAGCTTTTCAATTTTACCAGAGAATTCCTATTTTTTAATTTTAATTTTTTTTTAACTTTCATAGATTCTGTTTGTAAGAAACGTCATGATTATTTTGTCATTCAAATTGGAGAATGCGAATTCTGAAAATTAACTTTCAATATTTAATTGCAAAAGTTTTTTTTTTGTTTCGATAAATCTTTTATTATTATTCGAATAACTCAAATTAATGGCTAATTCAAACAAATAATACTCATTATAAGAATCAAAATAAAAAGAAAAAAAAATAGGTACAACGACTTTTTTTTCCAGAAATGCAATTTTTAAACTCATCTACATTGCGAATGAAGAAGTAATTTTGGCACTAGAAGTTTCAAAAATATGCATTTCGTAAATAGAGCAAACCTAACTCTTGAAGATCCGAAAATAAAATTAAAAAATCTGAATTCTCTTCTGAAATTAAATATTCGTTTAAGACTTTATCAATTAATTTTTGACTATGACTGCCAGTTTCCATTACCATTTTTATTTTAGTAATGGCCTTGTGTCCCAGCATAGATTATTTCGCATTCTTTGGCTATACGAAATATTTCCCTTTAGTTAATTTTAACCGATCGGAATTTCGACGCTTTAAGAAACGTGAGCAGTATTTTAATAATGTTATATAACCTAATATTTGAAGATTTGCACTAAAAAGATGAAAGAGTTTTTACGCGTTTTTTAAATAAAATTTAAATGAGCCTTTTACCTTTTTATGAATTATTATAAAATATAATTTAGTTATTTAAGTTAAGTAAGCATTCATTCAAAATATTCAAATTTCATGATGACTCCTGATTCATTTTGGAATATACGGTGGTAATTCATCATATATAATTTATCAGGGAATTTCTTCATAAACATTTTCTGATCGATCACTCAAGTATGAAGCATATTAGATAAAATATTTTTCGTAATAAATAAATTTATACACACTCACACAAATATTATATATATATATATATATGCAATTTTTTAATTATATTGCATGCAATCTGATAAAAGGATTAACGAATATTTCTTCTTATTAAGGTATTTTTATCATCTTACTTCATCAAAATCTCACACCCGAATGTTCGAAGATTACAAAAATCTCCATATCGATTCCCACTGGCGTTAAAATATCATGACTTTTGTTTCAAAACTCTAAAACGTCCTCTTCTACTTATGAGCTTTAATTTTTTTATTCATTGAGTTTAATGCTTTCCAATTTAAAGTAGTTATTATTAAGTTTTAAAAATTTCCGCCAGAAATCCGCCAGAAAAAATATTGGACAGGTTCTTTTTATATGAGTACTTGGGAAAGATAAAAACTTTAGTAATTTTTAGAAAACAATACAGATGATACTTTCTCATAGACAATTTTATACAGATAGGATTTTTTTTTCTTTTCTTTTACTAAAAGACTCGAAATTCAAAACCTAAAAAGAGCCATCTTTTATAGTTCAACGACTTGTAATTTATTATTTGAAATATTCTGAAAACTGAAGAGGAAGGAGACATGAAGGAACTGATATTGTGTGTAACAGAAACGAGACAGTAATATTTGGCGTATTTTTAAGATTAAAAAATATCGAAAGAGAAAGAAATTATAGTTTTAAAAAAATGCTTTTTTAAATGAACAAAAAAAAAAGGAAGAAAAGAAAAGTAAAGGAAGAGAAAAAAAAAGGATGCTCACAAATTGCAGTTGAAAAATTAGAAAAATGATCTGAAAAATTCGGAGAACGGCTGAATTAACAAATAATACAAAATATATCAACCCATTAAACAGTTTTTGGTGCTTAACAAACGAAAAAAAAATCAAAATAAGAAAGTATTGAAAAAAAATTAGATGAGATGCTTAAAGAGTTGCATAATAGAGCAAAGTTACTGTTCTTTTAATGTACCTGGTTATTTTCTGCTATTCAAATACGGAAAAAATAACTACTGAATTAAATCTCCAACCTTCGGGCTCTCCATGTTGTTATGGAAAGTGCAATAGTGGTGAAAAATGTTCATTATTTTCGAAAGTTAGTCATAATCAATACATTTTCGAAATACTAAATTACATGTTAATCATTATAGATCAATTCTTTTTTCTTTTAGTTTTTATATAATGGCAACTCAAATTGTTATTGTGATCAAGACTGAAATTTCCATGTTCAACTGTTTTTGTGACAACATTTTTAAATTAATTCTTAATGCACATGAAATCATTACATTTCAAATTGCCTTAAAATGAATGGTAGTAATCTTTAAAAACCCTCTTAAAAAGATCTTAAATTTTTATGCCGGAAACCCTGGAGTGAGAACTCTTTTATATACTTTGTATACGAAAACCTAAGAATGTTTATCAGCTGTTAAATCGGAAGCAAGAGTATTTTATTACTATCCAATCGACACAGTCTCGTTAAATTACCAAAGCAATTCCACAGACCAGATTTGTTTCAAAAAGTACACGCACACACAAAAGCGAAATAAACAACTAGGAAAAGAATAGTGGACAAACACAAGAGAAATGAAACTCCCATCACTTTGTCTTGGGTTACTGTATTTTTACCACTCCTTCGGTTGCGTTATTTCTAAACAGCATAATCTATCATAAAATAGAAAAAAAGGTTTCTTTTAAATTGTTATGTAAACTGAAACAAAGGATACGTTTGGGCTTTAAATCGATACATTTAATAGGAGGAACGAAAATATCGTTACGTGAGAGCAAGATCTTTTTGAAACGGATTTCAAAATAATTTAATGTATCGATTCGCTCACTCAGAAAAAAGCGGAACTATGTCTTTGAAAAAGTATTTAATTCTCTAAATATCGATTTCTTAAATCTATTTTCTGTCAGCTCGAAATATTTCTGAGCATTAGACACAGCTTTGAGTTATGTAACAAATATTCTCTTGTACGGATGTAACCGGATCAGAATTGATTTTTTTAGCAGGATTGCGTGTTATATATAAACGAATGAAACAGCATTGGCTCATAAAAGGGGCAAATTTTGAAATAAACGTTATGAATATACTTGTGTCTTTAATCATTTCAGAAAATTACAAAATATCATTTATCCAATTCGAAATGGATTGTGTGTGCAGTCCTTGTCGAATGGGTAAAAAAATGTATTTTCTCGAATATGTTAACTGCATCACTTCCAAAATAATACAAATATGTGGAAATGAATACTAATTTCGATCCATCCAACAATTGCATGATTTTCAAAAACACTGCCATCATGATATTTTGCTAACAAATTTCTGTTGGAAAGTAGTTGAAATTTGATCTGTGTCAGCATTCTTTGATGGTGAAATAAAAGTTTCAAATGATCGAGAAATTTGTTTGCTAGATAAATTTTAGAATCCGTTAAGAATCTAGTCGGTGGAAACAGGACGTAACGTCAAAGTGTAAGACAATATGCAGTTAGAAAGAAAATTGCATTCAATGCGGCAGCAACGGCAAATGATTTGGTTTCTCCCTCTTTTCCTTTCACATTAATTACGTAGGGGTAGTGTTTAGAAATTATAGAATGTTGCAACTTTTATCTTGTATATTAATTACTAACACATCAATCACAAATTAAACACATTGAAATGTTAAATATTATTGATAAATTGTGGAATGGTGTATCTGATTTTCGCAGAATGATTACAAATAAATAGATCAAATAGTAAAGTTTTTTACATTAAAACTTCGATGCAAAAATTATCCATTATAATTGTGAAATGATATTTTTTAAATCCTAAAGTAATTGATTCTTAAGTAAAATGAATATTCAAGTGGCTGGATTTTTTAGTTATTTGTTAAAATCTTTTTTCTTCTAATATCAAATTGTAGTTGATTTATGAATTCTTAACTGAATCTTGCAGAAATATAATATTCTTTTAATATAACTATGGGTTCACAAAGAAAAGAATGGCGGGGAGGGGGGACCGGATGGTTAGAAGTTTGAAAATTAATTAAGCCGTATTTCTGCTTGTTTGAGATCCTGACAATGGCAAATCGATTCTGTGAAGCTTCTGCATATTTGGACATTGGAACATTGTCATAAGTATTATGATCGTTTCCCTACTGAAGCCATGGTTTCTGAAATATGGCCTTAAAATAAAATATTGAATCAATTCATAAATTCGCAATAGTGTTGCTGATTTATACTTATTAAGTAGTGTAAAAGAAAGGGGACGACGGAACTGCAGAAAGAATAACAATACATATTTTTATATTCCACTATTTATTCTTATGTTTATTGTTGTATTATGCGAAGATTATTATGAAACACCTGAGAGGACTCACAAAATTCATTAAGACCAATGAAGCAAATTTTAGATAAAGAAATCTTCAGTTTAATAATTTCTATTTCTCATATTATGCTTATGAATTAAAGTGGAAGAAAACATTGTTATATAAAAAAAACCATCAAAATTTAGCGTAGCTTTTGCAATTAAGGAATTTGCTATCGTTGTAGATTTCTAGATGAAAACTTTGTTGTAATAGATGTTACTTTCTTCAATTATTTTTTGTCTGCTTTCATTCCATTTATAATTTAAATAAAAAACAAGTTTTTACATCCAGCAAAAATATACTATTAAAAAGTATAAGCAATATACCTTCACTGTTATTTCATCAAAATAAAATAAATGGTTTAAATTGACATGCGTTCCTTTAAGAAACAGAGAATAAAAAGTCATTTTTCGTAATATTTGATTGGTATTTTTATAAATTCCATTTTGTTCGTATAGCCTAAATGTATCAAGCTTATATTTTTAAAGTTTTGAAAAGTTCATTTTTTAATGGATATGAAAAACATCAAATTATTTGAAATATTACAATTTTAGTACTTTCATTTGCGATTAAAAAGCTGAATAAAATAGGTTTGAAAAAAAATATAATGCTGTTCATTCAAAATATATCAAGTGTATTGATTTTAAAACACTCGTCATTTATCAAAGCACGTATTGTTAAAGCTTTGTTTTGTTTTTGAAATTCCTAATTCCTTCTTTGATGTTTTTAAACCATTACTTTAAATTTGTGTGTTGACATTTAAATAGTTGAAACATAAATAACCGATTTTTACAATATATTTTATATGGTGAAATCAGACAAATAATTGATACATTTTAAAGTTTTTGTAAAGTAAATATATATTTAATATATGTAAATAAATGTTGCAAGAAATGCATATAATCATCACATATTTTCACATGTTTTTTGTATAAGATTTTAATAATTTATTTCTTCTTTCTGACTGTAAGCAGATCATAGTAAATTAAATTCTCAGTCTTTTAAATTTAAAATTCCATTGCAAATAATGTAGTTGGAGGAATGTTACAATGTCACTATATAAAACAACGTAAAATATATACAATATAAATACAGATAGCATAAAATATGACATGCGCAGTATAGTTTAACGTGAAATTGCGAAGCCCCATGTTTTGATTCCATTAGAATCAGTACCTCCGGAATTTAAAAGTGGCTTTAAAATATAGAAATAAATTTTCTTGATAAGATATAATCTAAAAATATACCTTTTTTTTCAAATCTCCACAAATGAAATAGATAAATGAACTTTTTGACGGAAAATTTTCAATATTAAAAAGAAGAAAAAAATAGTAAAACAAACATTTCTTTTAGTACTAGGAAAATATATCTTCACAAATAGGTTACCCGGAATAATTTAAATTGAAATGAATCAGCACTGGCAAAAACTACATAGCTATTACAAAAATGAAACATTTTTCTGTAGCCATATTCCACATTTTTGAAACTTGTTCTGAAAAAAAATTATAGAAAGTTCGATGCTAAAAAAGAGTTTTATTGCTCTTCTTGGCGAATATCGGAAGAAGCAAGCCTGAATAATTTCTCTAATAGGAGAAAAATCCATCTTTCAAGAAAACTCCGAGTATGTGAGCTGGATGTTCGATCCGTTCCCTTGACAGAAATATATTATGAGAAGAACTTTCCCTCACGTGTCTGGAGTTTTGAATGACTGCACCAGGAGAAACACAAATAGAATATTTCGCCTGTCGAACTTCAGGACTTTCTCACTTGCATTTTAAAGCTACTAAATTCAACTGTTAACTTTTTTGTTTCAGTTTAAAACTTATGAAATATTTATCATCCGGAATTTTGTGTCCGCTGTTTGTTAAGAATCTGTTTGAGGCTTAGAAATATTAGATATTTCTATGCATTTTCTTCTGTAATCTTTACAAATTAGGTATTTATTTAATCATTGCACATATAGTTTGAAAAACGAGGAAACATGAGGCTTTACTTGAAGCTCTGTTAAACTATAAATTATTAATATGTGCCATTCGTTTCATAATCGATGCTAAAACTAATAGTAACAGCTTTTGGCTACTTATAACAAACTACAGATGGATACATAATTGATTACATCAACTGACTTATTAACATCTCTTTTTTATGAATTTCAAACGTACAATTATTTTCGATCCATTAAAATGAACACTGCTAGGTTTTTAGGATTCCAAACGTGATGTTTTAAGAACTCTAATTGGAGGCTTAGTTGTAAACTAAGAATTTTCCATAAAAAAACTATCAAATAGTACTAGTTTATTATAATGTTAACGTGAATTGTTTTGCATCAGAACGTTCACATAAGCCAAGAAATAATGAAAAAATACTAGCCTATCAATTTTATAAAAATGCATGATTATATAGGGGGGAAGGGGAAAATAAAAATCTATGATTAATAAAATTAAAGTAATTAAATAAAAAAAATTAACTTCGATTAACTAAACATTGTCCAAGAAAATTATAATTAATAATTATGTATTAATTCTAAATTATTTATTAATACAATTATTTATTAATTCAAAATTATTTATTCATTAATTTATATACCAGATATAAATAAAATTAACCTCATATTTTGCGTTTGAAGGAAAGTTAATATTAGGAATTGGGAAAGTTAGATATAGAGTAAAATTCCCCGCACTTTTACTCTACTCTCTTGTACTTTAAAAAAAATGATAATATTGGTTTTATTTATTATTAGAGCAATTCAAACTTTAAAAGAATCCCCGAACTGAATGATGCTCAGTCTGGACACTCCTGCTTATTCACTTTCGCACACTGCAAATTTATATTTATGAGCTAATTGTCACTACGCAATTTACTAAAAATCGTTTGCTTAGTTAATAATTTAAGCGATATCAATGTAACATAACTGTTAATAGTACTTTTAAAATATATTTATTAACCCTTCCTAGCATAATTTTGTATAAACACATGAATTTACTATTCAAAATATAAATAAATTTTAATTCTTTTTCTGAAAAATATTTTTGTATAAAATTATTTTATTTACAAATATTTTTTATCTTAAGATTATATCTTAATGGAATTTTATGTATCCTTTTAAAATAGACTTTTGACATGGATACAGGACCCCCTACACTCCATATTCCGTCCAAATCTTTAAAATATTAGACGGCATTTTTGTTGACGGATCGGAAGGAATTTTAGTATTGTTTTTCTGTTAATAATAAAACAAATTATTCCTTTTGTAATATATTAAGATAGATAAACTAACTGGCAGGCGACTACAACATGATATGTTAATGCTGGATTAATGACGTGACTTTCATTTCAAATAACGAAAAACAATTCTGTTATGCTACAACACCTGTATCACTTAAGAAAAGGATTGATGCCAATTTCACTGGTTATAATATGCAACTAAAATTGAAAAATAATTTAGTATTAGAAATAACGTCTCTTTTTCGACATTTGATTAGAAAATTACTTTATTTGAAGCTAAAAACATGACCGCTGATACTTTCGAAAAAGAGATTTCAGTTACTTCATATTCTTCGTTCGCAGGTGAAAATTCTCATTATAGTTCTATATTTTCAAAACACGAGGGAGATACACCAAGCAAATCTCCAATCGAAAAAAAAATTATTTGAATGCATATGCATTATTCAGAATGCATTTTATAAATTTACAAATTGTGAGCATGCCTTTGAGTGCAATGGATCGTAAATACAAAAAAAAAAAAAAAAAAAAAAAAATTACATAGTTTTCAGTAAACAAACACAGAAAATCAACATCACGTTGATGGATTACTTAATGAACCTTTTTTTTAAACTGGAAGCAACCAATGCTGAAAAATCGAGACCGTAAATATGATCGATGAGTTCTAAATACGTGATCTCTTTTTATTGAATGCGTCATCTCTCCTCGTCTTTGTCACGCATGCTTCGCGCTCATTATGTAATCGATATATCGAAATATTGTTACAATCAAAAAAGAGGGATCTTCTGCTTCCATTGCTAAATTTGTAATGACATGATATCGCACTTCCTGCGAAGTATCGGCTTTGAAGTATTTTTGCATTGCTGCTATTAATTATTGAACCGATTTTCGTAACTTCTCAGGCCAGTTGGAGAATGAAGTAGGCTGATTTCAGGCACGTGTTTCTTGAATAATTCATATACTGCACATACGAAAAGGTGTTCGGAAGTATTTTAATTCAAGAAACTATTAAAATATGATGTTCAAATAAAATGAAAAATGAATCATTTGATATTTGAAACCATTTTAAATATTTAGAAATTTTTAATTAATTTTATGAAATGAATTTTTTTCAAATAACTTTAAAGTTTAAGAAAGTTTATCATTTTAATTTCAGTAATTTATAAAATAATATTTCACTTTTATGTAATGATATTGACTATTATTATAAAATGAAACCTGTTGACTCATTCAAAACATTAAAATTACTTTTGATAAATGGAAGTCAAAATCCTTTGAAATTGAATAAGATTTTGAGTTTTTATAAGTTTTTTAAAATAAATAAAATATTTTGTGATTTTTAAGCCAATTTTTAAAAGTTTACCTTATTTTATATTTATCTTAATTTTTTTTTTAAATTATGAAATTATTTTTAACTTATCTGGATATTAAAAGTTTAATTATAATATTTTTGCGCTACTTTTATTTTCATACGTACTTCGTAAGTACAGAACAATTATTACAATCGAGAAAAATTGCGAATTGGAGATTGTGACTCATCTCTACGTTTCAGACCTCCCTGAGTTCGAAAAACACGATCTTGTGCCTGTCTGTCTGTGACAAAAATAAATCAAAAACGCTTTGAATTAGAGGGGAAAATTTAATATATGATTTTCACACCAAATTTGTAGATTTCTACCGTTTTGCGTGCAAAATCCATTCAGTGGATCTCCGTTTACCCGGCTGCTCAAATATAAGTTAACACAATGACTTCAAAACGAAGAGAACTAGATAGATAAAATTCTGCAAACAGTTTTAGCATCTCTAGTGTAAACTTATCAAATTTTGAGCCAGATGCAACAGGGAATGAACCATCTGTTAATCTATACTTTTAGATACTGTAAAAGCGGTCACTCAAAAACGGAATGACTTATATATATCAAATTTTCTAATGAAATGTACGACTAAATTTTCAGTTTTGTGTCAACTCTTAGTTTCAATAGGTTGAGAAAAATGCCCCAAAATGAAAATTCGATCTTGGGATGCTATTAACCTCATGCTAGTGATTAATTGCCAAGACACTTGCCAAGCAACACATGACTGATTCAGTAGAAATGCTAAATTCACGCCAAAGGTTATTATTTCGTCATTATAGTAAACCCATGCCGTGTAAGACATTCTTTCAAAAAAAAATACTTTATTAGAGAATATACCAACAAGTTTAGGGGCGATTACTCCCACTGGTTTTATTACCTAATCTTTATTAAAAAGCTTTTAATACAGCCATGATATATACCGTTCTTATTGATGCCGAGTTTGAATTTTGGAAGTAAATATTTACTTCTATGAATTGACTTCTTTTAATAACAAAAAAAAACATAATTATTTATGGAGGTGCATGCGCTTCTATGAGAATCATTGCTTCGAACATCATTGATAAAATAATTATCTATTAAAATCAAACCATTAAAAATATCTTTTTCTGGAGAGATATGAATGTTCATGATCCCTTCATATACAGAAGAAACATTCCCCTGCCGTTATTTTTATATCCCCAATATATTCTGATGCATACAAGTATGATAACAATGAATGAAGAAAAAAGAAGCGACAAGATTTCTGATCGGTTCAAAATTTCTAGTTGATACATTTCATTTTCTTCCATTTCGTTTCCCATGTTAACGGGATTCGGATTTTGAGTTCACCTTCATACGATATTTTTGTAACGTTAAAAAAGACATAGCTAAAGATTTAAAATATATACTTATTATTAATTAATAATATCTCTCCTATGAGAAATGGTGCAATAGCGATTTTTGAATTTCCGTCTATAATATATTTGTCCAGCACCAGTTACTGCTTAGAGTTTTTATTGTTTTTGAAATAATTAATTCAAATATAAAAATCGGCTAAATTTCTTAACAGTTATAAAAATTTGTAATGTTATAATTTTTTTAAATCTTTTTTATTATAAAATAAAGTAAATCTTGTTCAAAATCCTCCTCCGGGAAATTCATCATTCTAATTATTTCTATGTTTATATGAATAATTGAATTGTTTTTCAACGACGGTTAACCAGTCACAAAAAAAAGACGAGGAATTAACTTTATTATGGTTTTCTAAATGGGAATGTGAAACACGAATGAAGCATAAGGAATGACTCCCAGGCAGATAATAAAAGAGATTTTCTCCTTCCCATTCACTTTCTGCTTCAGGAAGTGCTAAGAGTGACTTATGGGCACTGCTATCATAATTTTCAGCATCTTTGTTCCCTGTCGGCCGTTCTCATAATAGGGTACTTTTGTCAACAAAGCATTCTGCAGCATGTGTTACTTCATTGTTTTTAGCGTAATTAGTATTTACAACTTCTATTAATTTTGCAAACAAAGGATGGACCGTGGCAGGAAACCTAATTACCAGCTGAAGCCTTTAAAAACCATCATCAAATGAGCTTTCTTAGTCGATAGATTCGCACTTCATCTTCTTTGTAAACAAAACAGATTGCTGGCGTGTGAGACGGGGCTGCTTGCAGCTAAAAATAAGGTGGTTTTTTTTTCTGCGAGAAAAAACCCAAATAAACAACGTAAATAAAAGCAGCAAAGATAGTTAATGAGAATAGAAGTAATCAATTTAATTTGCATGAAGCATTTCTTTGAGTAAAGATGTTTTGAATAATAATATTTCAA
The DNA here is from genome assembly GCA_026543865.1 of Argiope aurantia. Taxonomy (NCBI): domain Eukaryota; kingdom Metazoa; phylum Arthropoda; class Arachnida; order Araneae; family Araneidae; genus Argiope; species Argiope aurantia. The sequence goes on along the minus strand of JAPMOR010091740.1, from coordinate 7,950 downwards.
TTAAAGTATATGTAAAAGGATGCAAATGAGTTATTATTGTGGAAATAGAACATAACATTCAAGATTTCTTTCAAATGGCCCATAAATAGTGAAATAATTTACAAAGGTACTGTTATTTAAAAGTATATAGTATATGAAACATGTGCTTCAGATTTGAATCTGTATTTTCGATTTTCAAATGATAACAATGTTAAAAATCTCTTTAAAAAAAGCACAAAATTCGAATGAGAAATGCATGTTTATTTCCAGGAAATAATTTCTTTTTAAATTTTGAATGATGCAATTGTTATTAAACTAAAAAGATTGGAAAAGGTTGACTCAAAATGGCTGAAAATTGAGTCTAAAAATGAATGAAGAGTGGATTTTTATCGAGAAATACTCTTCCTTTATTTCTGCACAATCGAATAAAATAGGTTTATAGTAATGCTCTACATGAGGATAATAGTTTTTCATTTTCTTAAACTTATGTATATTGTTGTTGTATTTAGTTTTTAATTTCAGACCCTTACAATTAAAATTTATAAATAAGCATAAAAAATCAAAGCTATAAAGTAACGTATTAAATAAAAAGTAATTTTCTTAAAAATATAGGTAGTCATGTCAGTTCTATACAATTATAAAAATGAATTGGAATCGTTCAAATCAGAAAAGTAATGAAGCAATTTTCAGCAATTCAGTCTAGTGATACATTTTAATTTTGTATGCCAAAATCTTGTTGGCCTGATATCCAAAGTCGATGGAAATGGCTTGATGAATGTATGTCTCTTTTGTTGGCAGAACTTTCATTATAGATATTAATTGGTTTTCAAAAAAATTAAAACCAAGATTTAAAAAATGGTAAGCATTGTCAAAATGATGAAAAAACGCACACACACAAAAAAAAATCTATTCCTATTAGTAATCACTTTATAAGCCCTTTTAAGTTGCTAAAGAATAACCGGGCCTTTCTAATTTAGCATACAGCTAAACTACTTATGGCATTTAATAGGTGTTTGTAAAGTAAGTTTGTTATTGTTATTTTCTTCGTTTATCAATTTTAATCTTTAATGCGTTTTGTAACCATCTTTTTAGAAAAATTAGACTGTCAACTCTTAGAAAATATTTGTTTTTCAACCCTCGATTTAATATTAATATATTCTTAATATCAGCAAAAAAATAATCGAATTAAAAATGTAAAAAAAATTTAACATATTCATTATTTATTTAATTTTTATAACAGTGTTTAATTATTTTCAGTTTTTACAATTGGTTTATCTTGCTTTTAAAACTCTAATTCACCTTAAATATTAGGTTGAGATATTGGCATGCATGTATAAGCAGGTTTATTTTCCTTAAGGGTCTACTAATGGCGGCCCTGATTGGATACGCTATAGCGTGGACTAGTGGTAATGAGGGCAAAAGAACCCTCAATTCCTATTTCTGTGGCTTGGTTTTAATCTCACCCCAGACACTAAATCAGGGCGAATGTTTACTCTAAGTAATTATCTTGATTTCGATTTTCATTTAGTGATATATGTTTCAATTTCCTTTAGAAATAATTTGACCTTTCGCATATACATATCTGATCGTATAAAGAAGTTTAAATGGGAACTGAAGATGCTTTATACGTGACGATTCAACATAGTCACACAATTTTAAATATCAAGATTTTGTAAAGCATTTTTATACGTTTTTCTTCAAATTCATTATGGTCAAATTCATGCCAAATTATTTACATATTTCCGATGGGTTAAAATGAAGAATTTCCAATATCTGAAATGTTTCAGACTTCTAATAATTACTATTTGAATAGAATACTATCTTTGTTACTTCAAATTATGGATGATAGCATTTATTCCTTTCGGTTCTAACAAATAGTTTTTAACAGATGAGAGAACAACACTATCAGCACGCAAAGTAGTTGGAATAAACTTCGCATTCTATGAAAAAAAAATTCGATGATAAATAATTGCTGAAAAGAAAAGATACTAAAATTATGTGATCTAAGAAAACATGCAATGATTCAAGGATTTCTTTTTCCTTAAATAGTTCTAAATTACTAGAATTCTTCACTTGTAAATCATCAAACCAATATTCATGATAAAAATTCTCTTTTTTACTTTCGAATGGTCTATAGTGTTTCAGTATGTGCTTCATGTATTTAAAAAAGAATCTTGAATATGAATGGGAAAATGCATCGACTAATGCAATACCGAAGACAAGGTTATTTCAGTGTACTTCGTATGTGTTGGATGCATCTTTTTACATAGAAGTGTTTCCACTGCTAATTTCCGCTTGTATATCAAGATATGAAATATAAAATTATATGAATGGACATTTTTGAGATGACACTGACTGTCAAAATGAGGTGAATTCACGACCATTTGTAGATTCCTGAGTATCAATCCTATAATAAAAATATAAAGAGTAAGAAGTATACTATTAAACATTTGACTGACGAATTGACTTAATTTCATAATTTAACGACACATCTTATTTGGGACAATCGTTATTTTAATTCCTATAATCTTATAATGAAATTTTGGATATTAAAGCATTTTAAAATGATTTTTCCTATCTCAGATTATTTAATATTTTCCTTTTATAGCATATTTAAAATTAAAAATTCAGCAATTCGATATTCGAGTCAATGTATGCGAAGGGGTAAAAATGTAAAAGGCTACGATAGAAAATTTTCCAATGTGTATGTGATGGCATGTATAATGATGTACCATCTATCCATTATTATTGCAGAATAAATTTCTTCTTTTGTATTCTTGTAGATTGAATAACATAATCAAATGGGCAGCAAAACAATCTATATGACGAGAAAAGTTTTTGCTAATTAAACCCCCATAATTAAAATAATTTTCATTTTTAAATGGCCGCGTAAAAATGGTTCACTTTGAATAAGTTCCCGAATAAAAAAAATCAATCTTAGATATGTTTGTGAATTGTGATATCCTTACCACTACGATTATGATATTTAGTCCCAATGAGAATGTGAATGAGTTTTCTATAAGAAAAATTCAAATTTTGATGCATTAAAACAGGAAATAGATGCAGACTGCATTATTATATACTAGAGGTCACTAATAACTGAAAATCAAAACTGATTGAAAGATTCAACACTAGAATAAAATATAAACCATATTTTTTCTATCATTGATATTTAAAGGATTTTTTTTCTTTATTAAAGTATTCCGTTTCTTAAAAGCCTGTTTAGGATTTTAATTCTTGTAATATAGGTGCTACATATAATTGTATAGCGTAAAACTTTGTGTTATGTTTTATTGTACTCAACTTTTTCTTGCTGTTCTTTTAACTTTTTTTGTGTGGCTTTGTGGATTTATCAAAATTTATTGGAAATACTTTTGAAGAATTATTTTATTAAAAGAATATTTTTTCGTAAACAATTGTGAAAGTTGAATTCCCATTAACGATTACGCAAAAACTGCTCATCTTAGTTAAATTCAATTTAAAAGCGTCTTAGATTAAAAATATAAATATTCTTACAAATAAATATAGAGATTTCCTTTGATTTAATGCTGATTCGCATCGTTATTAACTATATTAAAAGTTAATCTGTCAGTTTTATATACAAAACACCCGCCAGCATTATATTGGAAAATCGCATCCCTTCAATACCTTGGTTGTTTATCTATAATATAAATGAATTCAAAGCATATAATAATTTCTAGTATTAGTTATATTATGGACATTTTACATAGGGAATGAAACTGGACTATACCCCCCCCCCTCATCTAAATTTCGATAAATTATCTCCTCTGGCAGTCAAAAGCATACATAATTTATCTGTTCAATGTTAAGTTTGCTGAATACATAATTCAGTTCGTGAAATTTCTGCCGTGGGATATAAGCTATCTCAAACTGAATAGTTTGCAAACTCGATGTTTGTACTTTTGTGTAACATTAAATTTATCCTTAATTAGAGGGATAAAAGCCTTGTAAATTTGTAATACAACAAATGTAGCTTGACGTGCGATATTCCTAGTTCATATCTTCAAGAATATAATCCATCAAATTAAATCTTCATTTTTAAATGAAATTGTTAGGCTGTATCTAAAAATCTGCAGATTCATTTACTTATCCACTAAAATTGAATGCTAATAGTACAAAAAGAGTAAGACAGACCAGAAAGAGTAAGAAAGACAAAACCTTTTTTTTTCAATAAAATATGGTTTCAGAAAATCAAAAAGGGTCTGAAACAGTATATTAATGAATTAAATAAAAGAAAAGAATGATCAGATAAAATATAGAGTTAAATCTACAAAATTGTTTTTGTATCAATAAATCTTATTTTTATTAACTGTAATCACTGACAATTCAAGTATAGATGGAATAAAATAATAACACCGTCTGATTGAACAGCTCTTAACATATTCTGGGCAGTTTGCTTAAAAATTATATTTTTTCCACTGTGCATAAGCAGTAAGTGCGACGCTAAATGCCCTGATACTTTATCCATATTCAATGATACTCAGAATTTACAGAACCGGTGGTACCAATGAATAACCTGTAAACCAAATTTGCTGAAGCCACGATATAAATTTGTATACGAATAAATGTGAAATATTATGTTATTGAAGTACCGATATATCCGTTAAAGCAAATTACGACTATTTTGCAAATCGACCAACAAATCGAAAAAGTTTCAGCACTTCTCTTCGTTATATGTGCTTTAACGGTCAGAACTGATGATCGGAAGGGAAGGAAAAGACAAATGCATTTCTTTTTATACTGTCCAATAATAAATAGTAAGGTCTTTTGTGTTTCAACTTTTAAATGTATGAATTATCATAAAGGTTTCTGAGGTAAAGTTGAAGTTTTAGTTTTTAAACAGGAGCTCATATCTGATAATTCTAGGGCTTTAAGGAACCAGAGTGTTAATTAGAGTCAACATATGTTCTGAAAGAATAGAGATTATTGGTCGATTTGTTCAAAACTAATTTTTATTTATGTAAAATTTCTTCCCGATAAATTTATTCTTTTATTCCTAGCGTTTTTTCTAAAATACAAGAAGTTATATTGCCTTCGAAATTTGTAATTCCTTTTTCAGCTGAGATATTCTGTCAAACTTTGAGTTTTCTTTTGTTGTTGCCCGAGGCGAAAGTAACAATGTGTTCATAATCTCTGAAAGTAGGTAGGTTTACAGGGTTTATTGGCACAAGAGCCATGCGAGGCCATACTGCGCCAGTCATATGGTTTAATTTAAGAGCACATTAATATGAACCCAATAAATGACTTATAAATTATTACCAACAAAATATAAGCGATGTAGCAATCAACTAATAAAATTTTTAAATTTCTGAGTCACAGAAAGAAAATAATTTTGAAACAGAGTAAAAGTGCGAGGCAAATGAAACAACTCCATAATGAAGCACTAACAAACATTAAAAGGTTGAAAAGTAGCTAGATGGAAGTAAAAAGATGAATAGCTTTTAAAAATGTAAAAATATGTGGGTGGTATTTTTCACCGATCAAGTCGGTTAGAGTTACAGATGATGTATTGAAAAAGCTGACACGATGGGAATGGTAAGCAGGGCATTCAATTAAAATATTCTTAATACTTAAACCAACATGACACGTCTGACACATTGGTGCCTTCTCGCCAAAGGTCAGATGTTTGTGAGTACAGCGCGTATGTCCTATACGGAAGCGCGTATGTCCTATACGGAAGGACATCTACCTCACGGATAGGAAGAGTTGGCCACATAGCGATGGACGGCATGATAGAGTGCAATTTATTATGGGTCAATAAATCCCACGTTTCTTGCAAAGTAAACAAAAGACGACACGCTAATAGTCTCTTGACATCACAGTATGGGAGTTCTTGGTTTAGGAAAGATGATGCAGATTTAGCTAAAGAATCCGCCATCTCATTCCCAGAGATACCAACATGACTTGGCGCCCAGCTGAAAATGACATTAAAACCATCGATCTTCAAAAGATTCAAAGTAAACAGAATGCTATTAGCAACCGGGTGCATCTTATTGTGGTAATGAGAAAGGGTTTCTAATGCACTCATGATTTCGGTATAAATAATAAAATTCCGTTGAGTCAAGGAGGAAATTTCCTGGAAAGCATAAAAAATAGCTACTAGCTCAGCAGTGAATACAGAACAGTACTTATGTATACGATAGCTCATAATACCAGATGTGAGAACAATGCCACAACCAACAAGATCAACTGATTTGGAACCGTCAGTGAATATTGGTGTGAAAGACGAATACAGACAGCGATGATAGTTAAATAGCTGTTGAAAAACAACTGGGGCAGTTGAATTTTTGCCGAATCCTGAGGAGGGATTCAGAAAGGAAAATTTTGGGATATCCCAGGGTGGAAAGGAAGAGAAATCGTGCGGTTTTATGGACACATCATTAATATCTGAATCATGGAAAATTACTTTGATTCTCTCAGTGAATGGGAGAATGTGAGAGGAGCGGGCATCATAGTCTTCGAAGACCTTAGATAAAGAGATAGTTGGTAACAAATAGCATACAGGCTCTCTACCGGGGAGGTACGAAATGCCCGCGAGCAGCATACCGGGGACCACAGTGCTCCACCCGTCTAATGGGTCGCCACGCACGGCAAACACGTGGGGGTATTTGCTGTCCATGAGAAGCAGGAAGCAAACAGAGTGGCGACAGCTTCTCATGGAGAGCTCCCTCGCCTACCTTCGAGAGAAAGAAGAAAAACGGAGACAGCAGTAGGCGCAGTGGAGAGTAAACATAAAGGGAGTAACGATCCCTGGGAACCTCGGGATTTGGACACCCGTACTCACCTATAGTAGGTGAGCCCCAGAGGGGCATCATCTCTGAAATGCTCTACCCTTGGAATCTCATCGTGGAATAAAAATTATGGTTTCTTATCTTACACACCTTAACTGGCTACTGGAATTGTTCTCCAATAACCAGTTAACGTATTCTCATTGTTTCTGGCTCAAGAACGTTTTCTTTACATTTTTATTTCAGAGTTTTGCGTTTGTATTATATTCTAAATTGGAAAACATGTCAAGTACTCTGCAAAAAATCCAAAACATAATTTGAGTTCGCTTAAGGAATTCAAGGTGTTACTAAATTAAACTATTTCTTTATGCAATATTCGTTATTGAAGTTAAGGCACATAAAATTAAATTTAAAAAACAAAGATGTATCGAACACCTTTAATTACCTCAAGCATCCTATATTTTCCTGCATGAAATATAATAAATAAGAATGTATCAAATAAGATGTGTCTTGAAATTCAGTTTTAATAGTTCACAGAACAAAGTATCAAAGATGTATATTTGAACAAAATTTAGGCTTAAATACTATTAATGAATATTATGAGCACTGAAGATTGACATTTGAAACAAACAAAACATAACATACACTAACAATAAAAAACTTTAAAGAAGTTTAGAAGCAAATAATGCGAATGTTTAGAAATAAGCAATATTATCTAGGTAATATGTAAATAAAAAGATTGTCAGACTAAAGTTAATATTAAAATAACATGTACATTCACTGAATGTATTATATGGGAAATAGACAAATAAATTTGAAACACGTTTCAGGAAGAGACCAGAAATATTATTATGGATAATATGCACGACACTTTCCATTCAGGTATGATTCATTTTACAAATCAAATACTTATCTACAAAACCTTAGGTGATCAAATTAACAATTTACCTTAAAGAATCATCTCATTATCAACCACTACCATTGAGCATTGTATGTGAAGTGAATTTAAATCTCATCAGTGAACTGCAATGAGTCTAACTGAATGCAAATAGATACAATGAACTTCCTAACTCAAAAATTTAAATCAAACTATTAATTCAAGATCAACCTTTCACTTCCATTGAAAGAGGAAATGCAAATATTTCCCAGAGTGATCTTTAGAAAATTGGAAAATGTGTGAAAGGGACTTTGTTCTATCTAATTGGAAATTCCATGGTCTAGG